>JAFMOD010001943.1:0-29785 GCA_019802435.1 Corydoras maculifer
TGTCCCTGGTTCGATCCCTGGAGGTACCACAAGTGTTTTGAAACACGAAACTACCTTTTTACGATAAGTAAAAAATGCTCGGATGGTGAAATTGGTAGACACGCTGGACTTAAAATCCAGTGAACAGCAATGTTCGTGCGGGTTCAAGTCCCGCTCTGAGTACAGAAAGCCCTATAACAATCGTTATAGGGCTTTTTTGCGTTATGTCTATTAGGTTTTAGATAACATTTAGATAACCACTGTCTCTGTTTATAATGTATTTTTAGATGAATTTAATTTAAAATATGAGAAAATCGAAATATTAACATTAATTATTATGGAATTGATAAAATTAACTAAAAATTCAAAACAAAACGTTATTTGTATTGCTTATCGTTCCTTTGGTTTAATAAAATAGGGATTGTTAATTAATTAGCGTAACTAACACTAAAAAGTAAACATGAGGATATTTTGGTTTAAATTAATTCGGTTCATTCGAGTTTCTACGTTATTCTTTTCGTCAACAATTGTGTTGTCAAATAGTAAATATTTAAGATATGATTTTTCAGAAAAAAAAATCTTTCTTTTCATTTAATGGTAAACGAGATAGACAATCTACAGGTATTGCTGCATTACCTATACCGCCAACTACAAATTCGGGACTTGGTGTTTTTTTGAGTGGAGCTAGTTCTACAAATCCGCCAAGTGTTTATTATAAGCCAACTACTTTTACGGTTTTTTTAGGGAGAGATAATGCTCTTAATTTATCTGTTGGAGGGAAGTTGACTGTTAAAAAGGGTATTATTTTAGAAGGTAGAACTTTTGTATATGGAGATGTAGATTATCAGGTTCCGACTTCATATTCTCCTTTTCAATTAGGAAGAGGTATTGGTTCATGTGTTCCACAAGATAATAATGAAAATATTTTTTTGGTTGGAGGTAATGTTTTATCTAGTGCGTCTACTAATAGTATTGAATTAGGAGGAGGTTCTCCAAATGGTTTAGAATTTGCTGGTGGAACTTTTGTATATAGAGGAACAAAGTCTAATAATTTTGTTTTTTTAGCAAGTACAGATCCTTCTAAAATTATTAATGAACCTACTTTAAATTTAGCACCCTATGATGCCGCATTTACTAGTTTACAAACGAATAGTAGTAATTGGGCAGCACTACCAACAGATGGTGTTACTTTAGATGCTACCTCTTGGGGGACTTATGATGTTACTTGTACGAATCCAGTTGCTGGGAAAACATATATTTTAAATGTACCGACAAATGCTGTTACACCTAATACTTTTGCGCAGACAAGTTATTAAGGGACATTAAATTTTATAAATTTTCCAACTGACGCAACTTTAATTATTAATATTCCAGATGCTACTTGTAATATCAACATTGGTACTATTCAGTTTAATGGTGTTGTACACGAATTGGGTACTTCAAGTATGACAGCTGCAAATGAAGTAATTCCTTTTTTTCAAAAGTTATTGTGGAATATGCCAAATGCAACGACGGTGAATCTTGATGGGGGACAGTTTTGGGGTAGTTTTGTTATTCCAAAGCGTACTAGTACTGTAGTTAATAAATTTGCTGGGACAAATGGTCGTTTTGTTGTAGGGGGAGATCTTGTTTTAGATAATACATATGGAGAAGTTCATAATTATTCTTATAAGGGTAATGCACCTTTGGCGAATCAAGCACCAGTGGCTGTAAATGATAATCCGTCTACAAGTCAGAACTCTACAATAAATTTTGATGTTACTATTAATGATACAGATTCAGACGGTATAATTGACGTTTCTACTGTAGATTTAGACCCGGCTACTGCAGGTATACAAACTACTTTTGTTGTTTCTGGGCAGGGGAATTATAGTGTAAATGCTTTGGGGGTAGTTACTTTTATTCCTGTAACAGGATATACAGGGACAGCGACTCCTATTTCTTATACTGTTAAAGATAATTTAGGAACGGTTTCTAATATTGGAACTATCAATATGACAGTCAATGCTGGAAATACAATTTTAGCACAGATTGGTACAGAGGCAGATTCAGCAGGAACTACGGCTGCATTTACTATTACTGATTTCAATTCAATTTCACCAGCCTTAACAGGAGTTGTATCAGGTAACCTTGCAGGATATAATGCTTACATTGACGCAAATCCAAATGCATTCTCAGCCCCTGCCACGCAAGCAGAAGTTCAAGCGATGATCAATGCAGTAAATGAATCACAAACAATCCTTGGACAAATCGGAACCGAAGCTGATACGGCAGCGCCATCAGTGGTAACAGTTGCTCAAATCAACACGATTTCTCCTGCGATTGTTGGAGCTATTGTAGCGAACGAAGCAGCATACCAAGCCTACATTGACGCAAATCCAAATGCATTCTCAGCCCCTGCCACTCAAGCAGAAGTTCAAGCGATGATTAATTCGGTTAATAAAGCTGTAGTAGATTCTAAATCAGAAATAGAAGTATTTACTAACGTGACCGCAAATGGTGATGGTCAAAATGATTATTTTCATATTAAAGGAATTGAAAGCTTCTTAGACAATAAAGTTGAAATTTTTAATAGATGGGGGCAATTAGTATATTCTGTTACAGGGTATAATAATGCAGATAAATCATTCATTGGGGAAACAGATAAATTAGGTTTTTTAGACAATAAACTTCCTGATGGTACTTATTTTTATGTGTTGCAAGTTACCAATCCGTCAACAGGAGCTGTAATGCAAAAATCAGGGTATTTGTATTTAGATAAATAAAAAATTAGTTGTTCTTGATGAAAATATACTATTTATAGAATCAATTCTATAAATAGTATATTTTTAAAATAATCAAAAAAATTAGGTTTTTTAATTGTTGTTTTGGTTTTCAAATATTAATTTTATATAATATTCTAAGCATATTGCCGGGTATTTTATATTAAATTAGGTATAAAAGCGAAGTTACAATGGCATAATTATTGTTAAACAACTGAATAATAATGACTTCTTAATTGAAATACGAACCTTTGCTCTGGGTTTATTAGAGCGTTAAATAAAAAAGATGAAAAAAATATTTTTACTTGGAATTGGCCTTTTTTCTTATGTGATGTTTGGTCAGCAAGATTTACAAAACACACATTATATGTATAATACAGCTTCTATAAATCCAGCTTACGCAGGGACTAGAGGAGCGTTAAGTGTGGTAGGTTTGTATAGGACTCAATGGGTAGGACTTGATGGAGCGCCTAAGACATCAACATTAAATATTAGTACTCCTGTGGGAGAGAGATTGGGTCTAGGACTTAGTTTTTCGAATGATTTATTAGGACCTACAGATAGAAGTAAAATATCTACAGATGTAAGTTATAGTGTTTCGTTGAATGATGTTTATAAAATGGCTGTAGGTTTAAAGGGAACAATTGGTTTCTTTAATTTTGATGCATTAAAGTTGAGTAGTTTGAATCAGGGAGATATTGCAAATCAGTCTTTTACGGACAATTTTAATCCGAATATTGGATTAGGAACATATTTATACTCAGATCGTTCGTATCTTGGAGTATCTGTTCCTTATTTATTAGCAACAAAATACTATGATAATAATGTAAGAAATGTTTCTACTGAGCGTAAGCATTTTAATATTATTGGAGGGTATGTTTTTGATTTGACTTCAAATTTAAAATTCAAACCTGCTTTTTTATTAAAAGCTGTAGAAGGAGCGCCAGTTAGTGCCGATTTTTCGGGACATTTTCTTTTTAATGAAAAATTCACAATTGGAGCAGCGTATCGTTTGAAATCGGCGTTTAGTGCTAATGTTGGTTTTCAGTTGTCTAATAGTTTGATGTTAGGATATTCATATGATAGGGATGTTACTCGTTTAGGAAATTTTAATTCAGGTTCACATGAGATGTTTTTACGATATGAATTCCGTAAATCAACAGATAAAATATATTCTCCTAGATTTTTCTAAAAATAAAATAAAATAAAATCGTTCTTATGAAGAGTAAAATTAAAGTCGTTGCAATCGGTATCTTATGCGCGGCATCAGCAACAGCACAGCAAAAAGACTTAGAAATTGCAAATAAACTATATGAAGATTTAGCATATTCAAAAGCGATTGAGTCTTATAAAAGAGCTAATGATAAAGGATTGGCTAGCCCTGAATTATTTCAAAAAATGGGAGATTCATATTATCAATTAGCAGATTTGAAAAATGCACATTCATCGTATCAACAATTGTTTAATTTAAATACGCCAGTGAATGCCGAAACACATTATCGCTACGCACAGTCATTAAAAGCAATTGGAAATTATAAGGAAGCAGATAGGTATTTAGAAAAATTTCGTTCGATGTCTGGAAAAGACACTAGAGCAAATTTATATGTACACCAAAAGAATTATTTAAAAACAATTCAAGATAACTCAAATAGGTTTACGGTTGAAAAATCAAAAATAAATTCTGCTAAATCGGATTATGGAGTAGCTATTTATGGAGACAATTTGGTTTTTGCTAGTGCTAGAGCTAAAAAAGGACTTTTTGGATCTTCTTCACCTTGGGACAATGAATCATATACGGATTTATACGTTTCCAAATTGACTAATGGAGTAGAAGGGACTCCTGAGAGATTAAATGGAGATGTAAATACAAAATTCCACGAATCTACACCTGTTTTCACAAAAGATATGAAAACGATGTATTTTACTCGTAATAATTTTACAAACGGAGATTTAGCGAAAGACAAAAACAGAGTTGTTTTATTGAAATTATACAAAGCTAGTTTTGTAGATGGGAAATGGACAGATGTTAAGGAATTACCTTTCAATTCTAATAATTATAGTGTAGCACATCCTGCGTTGAGTCAAGATGGGAAAACATTATATTTTGCGTCTAACATGCCTGGAACAATTGGAGATTCAGATATTTTCAAAGTAGCTATATTAGGTAATGATAATTATGGTGCTCCTATTAATTTAGGAACATCAATTAACACAGAAGGAAGAGAAACATTTCCATTTGTTAGTGAAAAGAATGAGTTGTTTTACGCATCTAATGGAATTCAAGGATTAGGAGGTTTGGATATCTTTTCTGCTCAAATCAATGAAGACGGATCTTTTTCAGAAGTAATGAATGTTGGGTCTCCAATAAATAGTGAAATGGATGATTTTTCATTAGTTAGAATTCCGGGATCTAAAAAAGGTTTCTTTACCTCAAACAGAGGAGCAGATGCGAAAGATGACAACATTTATTCATTTGATCAAGTTACTCCTTTTGAATACACTTTAAAACCAGTTGACATCAATGGGCGTTTATTAGATGTAGATACAAAAGAACCAGTTGCAAACGCATTGATTAATATCTATGATGATAATGGAGCTGTTGTTACAACTACAACCACAGATGCAAATGGAAACTACAAAGCAACATTAATTCCTGGTAAAAACTATAAAGTTAAAAATACAGCTTTAGGATACGAAGACAATGATGTAGCCGTTTTTGTAAAAGATGTACAGACAGAATTAAATGCAACTGTAGGTAAGAAAATCAAAAAAGCAGTTGTTGGTAATGATTTAGCAAACGTTTTAGATTTGAATAAAATTTACTTTAATTTAGACAAATCGGATATACGTTATGATGCGGCTTTAGAATTGGCTAAAATTGTTAAAGTATTAAAAGCAAATCCAACAATAGAAATTGAAGTAGGTTCACATACCGATTCAAGACAAACTACAGAGTACAATGAAGCTTTATCTGAGCGTCGTGCCAAAGCAACAATTGAATGGTTAATTGCTCACGGAATTTCAGCTTCAAGATTGAAAGCAAAAGGATACGGAGAAACTCAATTGGTGAATAAATGTGCTGACGGAGTAGAGTGTACCGATGCAGAACATCAATTAAACAGGCGTAGTGAATTTATTATCACAAAGAGATAAATTTTATAAATATAATTTTAAAAAAGCCACCTTATAGGTGGCTTTTTTTATGTGAATTATTAGATAACTATTTAGGTTCTAATAGAATAATTTATTAAATTTAAGTATAATCATTAAGAATTCATTCTATGATAAACTGTTTTAAACATATCGGTTTTATTGCGTTTTTTATGGAATGTTGTGTGGTAGCGCAGCCCAAACAAACGGTTAGTGGACAGCTTTTTGATAGTGTTACGTTTCTTCCTCTTTCACATGTTTCAGTGAATGTTCAAAATACTAATTCAGGAGTCTATTCAAACACAAAAGGAGATTTTAGCATTACCTTTCAACCTCAAAATGAAGATTATTTGATAATCAAACATCAAGGTTATGTTTCCATAACATTACCGGTTATGAAGGGCAAAGATTTGTCACTCGGCTCAATTTATTTAGTAAAAGAAATTGTCAATTTGGAACAAGAATCAGTTATTTCACTTGATTCAGAACAAGAATCAGAAGGAGTTCAATCTGATAGTTATCTTCCAATCCCGTTACATTCAAAATTAGATGTAGTTACAGAAATGACTTCTTATCAATGGAATTACGCTTGGTATAAAGAAAGAGGGCTTTCATTAAATTATAAATCGGTGTATTTGAATGGGTTTGAAATGAATGATTTACTTAACAATACATTTAATTACTCAAATTTTAATGGTCTCCATACTTTATTTAAAGATCAATATAGAACAGTAGGATTGTCCTCGAGTGATGTAGGCGGTGTTGGAATAGGAAATAACACCTTTTTGTCTACAAAAGAAGCCTCGTTAGAAAAAGGATTTAAATTACGTCAAGGTTTTTCTAACTCTAGTGCGTATAATACAAAAACGACAGTTGATTATTATTCAGGCATTTTAAAAAACGGTATTTCTATTGCAGGCCAATTGGGGTTTCGTTATGCCAAAACAGGTCCTATAGAGGCTAGTGGTTCTAATGGATATTCTTTTATTGGGAATATTCAAAAAAAATTGAATACAAAATCGATGGTATCATTTTTAGTATGCTATACCCCTGAAAAAAGAGCAGTTACTTCCGCCTTAACAGACGAAGTAGTAGCATTAAAGTCTAGTGCATACAATCCTAATTGGGGATATTTTCAAGGGAAAATTAAAAATTCTAAATATAGAACGAATAAGTTGCCTACTGTAGTTATAAATTATGAAAATGCAATTACTGACACAAAATGTCTTAAGTTAGGAATAGCAGCCCAAAAAGGCTATTCATCTAGATCAGAACTTAATTATCAATTGTCGGAGAATCCAGATCCGGTGTATTATACAAAATTACCAAGTTATTACCTCTCTCGTTATAGCCCTGATGTTGGCGAATATTCAGGGGATTTAAACCCAGATTATGAATCGGCTGAACTGGTTAAGGCAGCGTTTGTTAATCAAGGACAATTGAATTGGGATAAAATGTATTTAGGAAATCAAACACCAGTAATTGATGTTAATGGAGAAATTACCAGCTATACCTCTAAAATGAGTTCTTATATTATTTCTTCTCAAGTTTTAAAACCAGTGAATTATTGGTTATTAGCAGAATATGATTTGAGTTTCAATAAAGGACTACATTTATTATTGAAAATGAACGCCAAGAAATCGATTTCAAATTATTACCAACAAGTAGATGATTTATTAGGGGGGAGCCATTATTTAGACATTAATCCCTATTACCAAGGAACGGAACAGCAGAATGATTTGAATCATCCTAATCGGATTGTGATAACAGGAGATAGGATGGGATATGATTATCAAATTCGATCCAATTTATTTGAAGGAATCTCTCAATTAAAAAAAGAATACGGAAAGTGGGATTATTATATTACCCAAGTTGTTTCTTATAAAGATTACCAGCGGCAGGGGTATTATAAAAATGGAATTTATCCTACTACATCACTTGGAAAAAGTAAAGTAGTAGGATTTTTTAATTATAAATTAAATGGTGGCCTGCTTTATAAGTTCTCTTCAAATAAAAGTTTGAATTTTGATGCAGTATTCCAAAATAAAGCCCCTTTGTTTGTTAATTTATTTTTAAATCCTAAAGTATCAAACATTGTTCTTGATGAAGTCAAAGGAGAAACAATTTATGGATGTGAGAGTAGCTATATTTATAAAAAGCCAAAATTTAATTTAAAGTTCACCGCTTATACTACCGCAATTGAGCATGATTCTCAAATAAATCAAGTATATACAGATAGTAATTTAATAAATACTCAAGGAGATTTTTTTCAAGGAGGGTATACTACGCAGGTACTTTATGATATTAAAAAATTATATTATGGTGTTGAATTGGGACTTGAATACAGTATTCTGCCCTCTTTGAAGTCTATTTTTGCCTTAAGTGTTGGAAATTATCTTTATGCCAATAATCCCTCAATGAAATTAATTTCTGAAAAAGGGGATTATGTTTTAGAAACCCATTCGAAACTTAAAAATTATCATTTATCTACAGGACCACAGCAAGTCCTATGTTTAGGGTTTAAATATTCGCACCCAAAAAAATGGTACGGGAATCTATTTGTGAATTATATTTGTGGAAATTATATTACCCCAGCAGCAATAGCACGTACAGATTCATTTAATTTAAATCCATTGACAGGTTACCCTTTTGCCGAAGCGACAGATTCTAGAGCGAAAGAATTGTTACAGGAAAAACAAATTTCAAATTATGGCTATATAAATTCTACGTTTGGTAAATCGGGAATATTGTTCTCTAAACATGCGTCTTTTCATTTAGGGATTACTAATTTGACCAATTATTTATTTAAAACTTCAGGGTTTGAACAGTCTAGATATGCTAATTTCCGTTCATTAAATCAAGACTTGAGCAGTGGAAATCCTGTATTTGGACCTAAATATTATTATAATGTGGGTCGATTGATTTATTTCAATTTTCAATTCGAAATATAAGTAGAGCATGTTTTATTTTTATAAAAAATACAAATTCGCATTTTTCTTACTACTGTTGTTTAGTTGTGAGCAAGAACCGGATTATCCAACATTAACTTGTGATTATCCAAACTATAATTCAAACAAAAGTATTGAACAAATTTACATTCAAGCCAATTCGTTGGTTACTGAATACACAAGTGATGATATCATAGAAGCTTATGTAATTTCAAGTGATGCAGAAGGGAATTTTTTCAAAACATTATATCTACAAACCAAACCCAGTTTAAGTGATCCAGCAAGAGGATTCAGTGTTTCTCTAGATGTTTCAAATACGGCTCTTGAATACAGAGTAGGAAGTAAAATATATATATCGCTTAAAAATTTATGGTTTGATAATTATTTCGGAGGATTAAGAATAGGAACTATATATAATACCTCCACTAATGGCGCCACCATAGGACGAATTTCTGAACCCAAATCCAAACTTGTACTTCATAAATCTTGTAGCCTAATTCATGAAGATGAATTGGTTACTAAGATAAGTTTGCCAGATGCAAAGAATCACAATAGATTAAACACCTTAATAGAATTGAGTAATGTTCAATTTGGGAATGAAGCTATTGGGAAAAAATTATACGAAGCTTCTAATGATTCTGGAGGCGCATCTAATTGGCAAATTACCGATTTGTCTGGAAACACCATAAGCGTTCGGACGAGTAGTTATGCTGCTTTTGCAAATCAAGATGTGCCAAATGGTAAAGGTTCTATAAGAGGTGTATTGACCAAATATGATACAGAGTATCAATTATTGATTCGGAAAATAGCTGACATCAAAATGAATCAATCTAGACAAAGTCCCTTTTTTATAGAAAATTTCCAAAATGTTACAGACAACAGCTCAATTTCTTTACCAGGATGGATGAATGTAGCACAAGTAGGGACAAAAGTTTGGAAAGGTGGTGTATATAATGGTAATGGATATGCCGAATGTGATTTGACTGGAGGTAGTAACCCCGTGAATTCCGCTTGGATTATTTCTCCAGAAATTAATATGGATACGCATACCAACGAAATGTTAAGTTTCAAAACCTCTCAACACAACTTGCAACTTAATAGTCCCCAAAATACCCTAGAAGTATTTGTGTCTAATAATTTTGACGGGACCAATTTAAATACTGCCAATTGGGTGCCTATGAGTGTAATTATTGCACAGCAAGAAGCTCCAGCGTATGATTTTGTAGGTTCTGGTGGTGTGGATTTATCTAATTTTTCAGGAAAAATAAGAATTGGATTTAAATGTACCGGTTCTGGGAACAATGCTCTGTATAAAGGTGTGTTTCAATTAGACGAGGTTCAGATTTACGGGAATTAAATTCTAAATAAATGCAGGTTATTTATTTTTCAAAAAGCAGTAAATTCGCAACCAGATATTGAATTATGTTAGAAAAAGAAGTAATAAATTTTGAAAAAACCGTCTTGGTAGGAATCATCACTCAGAATCAGAGTGAAGAAAAATTAAATGAATACTTAGACGAATTAGAGTTTTTAACCTTTACCGCTGGAGGATCTGTTGTGAAACGTTTTTCTCAAAAAATGGATAAGCCGAATGCTAAAACATTTTTAGGGACAGGAAAGATTGACGAGATTCATCTTTTTGTAAAAGAAAATCACATCTCGACTGTTATTTTTGATGATGAATTAACGCCTTCTCAGCAAAAAAATATCTCAAGAATCATAGATTGCAAAATTCTAGACAGAACCAACTTAATCTTGGATATTTTCGCACAACGTGCAGAAACTTCATATGCCCGTACTCAGGTAGAATTAGCACAATGTCAATACTTATTGCCAAGACTTTCTGGTTTATGGACGCACTTGGAGCGTCAAAAAGGAGGAATTGGTATGCGTGGTCCTGGAGAAACAGAAATTGAAACAGACCGTCGTATTGTTCGCGATCGAATTTCCTTATTAAAAGATAAAATCAAAGCAATTGACAAGCAAATGGGGACTCAGCGTAGTAACCGTGGAGCAATGGTTCGAGTGGCTTTAGTGGGATATACCAACGTAGGAAAATCAACCTTGATGAATGCAGTTGGAAAAAGTGATGTGTTTGTAGAAAACAAACTGTTTGCTACTTTAGATACCACGGTAAGAAAAGTAGTAATCAAGAACTTACCTTTCTTGCTTTCTGATACGGTTGGATTTATCAGAAAATTACCTACTCAATTAGTAGATTCGTTTAAAAGTACCTTAGATGAGGTTCGTGAAGCCGATTTATTACTTCATGTAGTAGATATTTCACATCCTGATTTTGAAGATCATATTGCTTCTGTAAATCAAATTTTAGCCGATATTAAAAGTGCCGATAAACCAACCATTATGGTTTTCAATAAAATTGATGCCTACAAGCACTTAACCATTGCTAATGACGATTTAATTACAGAACGTACTACTCGTCACTATACTTTGGAAGAATGGAAAGCGACCTGGATGAGTCGTTTAGGTGAAAATAAAGCCTTGTTTATTTCGGCTACAGAAAAAGCCAATTTTGAAGATTTTAGAGCTCTAGTCTATGAAAATGTGAGACAAATTCACATTACTCGTTTCCCATACAATAAATTCTTGTATCCGGATTACGAGCATGCTATTGAAAAAGAAATTGATGAATAGAAGAGATTTTTTTAAAACTACTTTTGGATTAGCTCCTTTTTTAGGAGTTTTTTCTCCTTTGGTACAAGCTTGTACTAGTTCTGAAGAAGAAAGTGTTTCGTCAACTAAAAAAAAGGTTTTAATTATTGGAGCAGGATTGTCCGGATTGGCAGCTGCTAAAGAATTAAAAAATAAAGGATTTGAGGTTATCATACTAGAATCTCAAGCGGTAGTTGGTGGACGTATCCGCACTAATAGGTCCACCAATTTCCCTTTTGATGAAGGTGCGAGTTGGCTACATGGTACCGTAGGCAATCCATTAGTCAGTTTGGCTCAAAGTGCCAGTATGACTTCCGCGATTACTCAAGATATGAGTCGTAAGTCCTATGATTATAATGGAGTATTACACCCAGCGGATAGTTATGATTCAGCCGAAAGTGAATTAGAAACAGTTCTGTCATCATTAAAAAATCAAGCTACCTCAGTAGAAAGTTTTCAAACTGCTTTTGATCGATTGTATCCAGGGAAACGAACTAATCGTTTGTGGAAATTTTTATTATCGACTTATATCACATTTGATACAGGTGATTTAGATAAATTATCGGCAAAATTATATGACGAAGGCGAAGAATATTCTGGCGACGAACGTATAGCGACTAATGGCTATGATACTTTAGCATCCTATTTGTCAAAAGATATAAATATTGCGTTTAATCAGCGGGTAACTAAAATAGATTATTCGTCTACAAAAGTAGCTGTAACACATAACGGACAAATAACTCAGGCAGATGCTGTATTGGTAACGGTTCCATTAGGTGTTTTAAAAGCAAATTCTATTGCATTTGTTCCAGAATTGCCTCAGATTAAAAAAAATGCTATTCAGAAAGTAGGAATGAATTGTGTAAATAAATTTTTACTTACTTGGGAAACGGCTTTTTGGGACGATGTTCAATACATATCCTTTACACCGGAACAAGCCGATATATTCAATTATTTTGTAAATATCAAAAAGGTGTCTCCAAATGTAAACTCCTTGATGACTTTTGCTTATGCAGAACAAGCTAGACAATCAGAAAATTTATCTGATTCTGAGATCATTTCTCAAGTGATGACCAATTTAAAAACAATTTATGGTCAAAATATTCCCAATCCAATTTCAATGGTGCGCACCAAGTGGCAATCAAATCCAAATAGTTTTGGGTCTTATTCATACACAGCTACTGAAACAGTAATGAGTCATTTTGATGATTTGGCTGAAGAAGTAGCTGACAAACTATTTTTTGCTGGAGAGCATACACATGCGGATTATTTTTCTACCGCTCATGGTGCTTATTTGAGTGGGATTAGAGAAGCTCAAAAAATTATGATTTTGTAATATGGAAGTAGTTTTTTTTGAAAATCAAATACAGTTTCGTGAATGGTTAGCTAAATATCATTTGTTAGAAAAAGAATTGTTGGTAGGTTATTATAAAAAAGGAACTGGCAAACCCTCTATGACTTGGCCCGAATCGGTAGATCAAGCGTTGTGTTTTGGTTGGATTGATGGGGTGCGTAGAACGGTAGATCAAGACAGTTATTGCATCCGATTTACTCCTCGTAAAAAGAATAGTATTTGGAGTACGATTAATATTCAGAAAATAACCGATTTGAGAGCTAAAGGCTTATTATTACCAGAGGGAGAGTTGGCGTTTAGTTTTAGAAAAGAAGAAAAATCAAATATCTATTCTCATGAAGCAGGCGCAATGTCTTTATTAGACGAGTATGTTATTATTTTTCAGAAAAATGAAAAAGCATGGGGATATTATGAAAAACAATCTTCAGCGTATAAAAAACGATTGGAACATTGGGTAATGAGTGCCAAACAAGAAAAAACACAACTTTCACGATTAGATAAATTAATCATTTCTAGTGAAAATGAAGAAAAAATAATTTAAAAAAATAGCCTTGAGAAATCAAGGCTATTTTTTTAGAAAATCACACAACGTGCATTTCTGTCATCTCTTTGTGCTCGACGAATGGCAGCTTTAAGACGAAGGTCATCAAGTCTATCAAACTCTTCAACATCTCTTTTTTGTTTTTCAGTTAAAGCTGGCTTTGTGTCGTATTTGCATACATATGAATCTAATTCGTTTGGTTTCTTTAATACTTTTATAAGTGAAGGATTCTGTCCCTTTGTTCTAGTTACTAATTCTTTCATCCAATCTTCTGCGGGTAGGCAAATAATCGGTTCGTCACTAGGATCAACACCTCTAAATTGCATGTGAGTAGGGTCAATTACAAATTCAATTCCTTTGAAAACTAATGTTGGTGCTGTATGATTACATGATTCATATTGCGGGTGTTTCCATTTCCAGTAGGTAAATGATGCCCCTGTACCAACATTAAATCCTTTAGAAGCTAAAAAGGTTGATACGTCATAAGTTCTCACGCATGACCCGTATTCTCCGGTTGCTTTACTTTCAATGGCTTGTTTAGCTTTTTCAATATAGATAGCTAATTCTTTTTTGTCTTGTTCCGTTTGTAATTTACTGCTCAATAAGTTGAAACGAGTTTGTGCATTTTGCGCAAATGATGCGATTGTAAAAACGCACGAGATAATATTTTTTTTCATATTTATTTTTAATTTCAAAAATAAATAAGTGTTTATGAAAAAGAATAATTTAAAATGTTAATTTTTCTTATATAAATTATTGTGATCAATGTATTTCCAAACTTTTCTCTCCAATAAGGGTTGGATATTTTTCTGAAGTTTTATTTGCTCTCTAATCATAGTCGAAGAGATTTCAATAATAGGAGCTTTTACAGGAATTATCCTTGGATGGGTTGTAATTTCTCTTTCTTGGTCATTTGCAGCAATTCTAGGATATACATAAATGTTGTGATTTTTCAATAAATAGTCACTGTTTTTCCACTTATGTAATGAGTTTAAATTGTCTTCTCCCATAATTAAGGCAAATTCGTGATTAGGATATTTGTCAGTCAGATGAGCAAGCGTATTTACCGTATAATTGGGTTGAGGTAATTTAAACTCTATATCCGATGCTTTTAGTTTAGGATAGTTTTCAATGGCTAAATGCACCATTTCTAATCGTTGGTAGTCGTTTAGCAGGGTATTTTTTTGTTTGTGTGGGTTATGAGGGGTAACCACTAGCCATATTTCGTCCAGATTACTATTTTCTACTAAATGATTGGCAATAATTAAATGCCCCATATGTATGGGATTATATGTTCCAAAATAAAGACCTACTTTCATAATACTAAAGTAAAAAAGAAATCCAATAGCGCGGCTATTGGATTAGATATATTATTGGATGAAATTTTTGATTAATTCATACGCTTCTTTTTTAGCTACTTCTAGATCAGTATTTTCTATAATAGTATCAAATTGAGGGGCATATGCAATTTCTTCTTCTGCTTTGGCCAAACGCATGGCAATTTTTTCGTCTGTTTCAGTTTGTCTGAATCTCAAACGGCGCTCTAATTCTTCTACTGAAGGTGGTTTTACAAACACTGATAACGTTTGTTCAGGATATTGTTTTTTGATATTTAAACCGCCTTTAACATCAATATCAAAAACTACGTGTTTCCCTAAACTCCAAATGCGTTCTAATTCGCTTTTTAGTGTTCCGTAAAAGTTGTCTTTGTACACTTCTTCGTGTTCTACAAAGGCATTTTCTTTGATTTTTTGCTGAAACTCCTCGATTGATAAAAAATAATATTCTTTACCATGTACCTCTTCGCCTCTAGGAGCGCGTGAGGCTGCCGAGATAGAGAAAGCTAAGTTTAGTTCTGGTTGTTCTAATAAATGTCTAACAATGGTTGTTTTTCCAGATCCTGACGGTGCTGAGAATACAATTAATTTTCCTTGATTGCTCATGTGATATTTTTACAGTACGTTTAGTACTTGTTCTTTAATTTTTTCTAATTCATCTTTCATCATCACGACTAATTTTTGCATTTCAGCGTGGTTAGATTTAGATCCCATAGTGTTTATTTCACGACCCATTTCTTGCGTGATGAAACCTAATTTTCTACCATTGGCTTCTGATCCGTTTAGGGTGTCTAAGAAATAATTTAGGTGATTAGTTAAACGAACCTTTTCTTCGGTTACGTCTAATTTTTCTAAATAATAGATTAATTCTTGTTCAAATCTATTTTCGTCTACGTTTACATTTAACTCGTTAATGGCAGTTTGTAAACGGTCTTTAATATTTTGGATGCGTTCTGGTTCTAATGCCAAGGCTTGCTCCATATAATTACGGATGTTTGAAATGCGTAATTGGAATTCTTTTTCTAAAGATAAACCTTCGTCTTTTCTGAAGTTTACAATGTTTTGTAGGGCTTCTTGAATTACTACTTCAATTTTTTTCCACTCATCAGGGTCAATCTCTTCACGTTCCGTTTTAAAAGCATCTGGCATACGAATGGCCATTTTTAATAATTCGGTTTCAGTAGCAGTAGGATTAATTTCTCTAAGTTGAGACATGTATCCTTGAACTATAGGAGCGTTAACTTTTGTAGAAGTTTGTTCTCCCGTATTTTCAATGAAAATAGAAAAATCTACTTTTCCTCTTTCTAAGGTTTGCGCAATTTTAGTGCGTAAACCCAATTCCATTTCTCTGTATTGTGAAGACATTCTTACGCTTAAGTCCATTCCTTTGCTATTTAGGGATTTGACTTCAACGGTAATTTTTTTGTTTGGTAATTGCATGCTTGCTTTTCCAAACCCTGTCATAGAGTGTATCATATTTATATAAAGATTGTCTTTAAAAGATGTCAAAGATAAAAAAAGAAGTTGTTTTACGAGTTGCTTATTTCTGTAAGTACGGCTTCAATGTTTTTTTTGTCATTTCCGATAAATATTTTTCCGTTGATCACAAAAACAGGTCTTTTCAAAAAGGTATAATGTTCTAGTAAATAGTTTTTGTAATCGTTTTCAGTAAGTGACTTGTTTTTTAAATCATAGGTTTTATATAAAACGGCACGTTTGCTAAATAATGCTTCGTAGCTGTTCGATAAATTTACCAATGCGTCTAATTCTGTTTCTGATAACGGATTTGTTTTAATATCGATTAATTCCAATCCGTGATTTTCGGGTAGTTGTTTGATGATTTTTTTACAAGTATCGCAACTTGATAAATGATATAGTGTGTTTTTCATTTTTTAAAATTTATCGTTTTCAAAATTAACAAATATTTATCTAGTATGTTTTGATTCGGAATAGAGTAGAATAAATAGAAAAGTCTATTTTTGTGTTTCATAAAATTAGATTCGCAAAGAACATGGATATTTTAATCAAACTGACGCAATTTTTAATGAGTTTATCATTGTTAATTGTATTACATGAATTAGGGCATTTTATTCCCGCTAAATTATTTAAAACAAGAGTAGAGAAGTTTTATCTATTTTTTGATGTGAAGTATTCTTTAATCAAAAAGAAAATAGGTGAAACAGAATATGGTATTGGTTGGTTACCATTGGGAGGATATGTAAAAATATCTGGAATGATTGATGAGAGTATGGACTTAGATCAAATGGCACAAGAACCACAACCATGGGAATTTAGAACCAAACCAGCATGGCAACGTTTGATTATTATGTTGGGTGGGGTGTTTGTGAATTTTGTTTTGGCTTTTATTATTTACATCGGAATGGCTTTTGCTTACGGCGATTCGTACGTGGCTATGCAAGATTTGAAAGACGGATTGCTTATTGAAAGTAAAGCCTTACAAGCTGCTGGTTTCAAAAATGGAGATAAAATAGTTTCTATTGATAATGAGCCTGTTGTTCGTTTTGATAAAGAGCTGAACATGAAATTAATCATGGGAAAACAAGTCTTGGTGAATAGAAAAGGTCAAGATACTTTGGTAAATATGCCTGCTAATCTAGTAGATCAATTGTCTAAAGAAGAGAAAAAACCTTTAGTGTCTATTCGTATGCCGTTCATTGTTTCTGATGTACCGGCAGAATCTCCAAATCAAACATTGAAGTCTAAAGATCGTATGGTTTCATTAAATAATGAGAAAGTGGTTTATTTTGATGAGGTGGTTTCAGTATTAAATAAAAATAAGGGTAAAGAAATTCCAGCGACTATTTTACGTGATGATAAAGAAGTGTCTACAAAATTAAAAGTTTCTCCTGAAGGGAAATTAGTGGTTCAAGTAGGAGGATTGTCTACGGAGTCATTAGAGAAATTAGGGTATTTTAAAGTAAGTAAACAAGAATATAGTTTTGTAGAATCATTTGGAGCAGGTATTGACAAAGGTGTAGAGCAATTATCAGGTTACTGGAAACAATTACAAATGATATTTAGCCCAAGTACTGGAGCGTATAAGCAAGTAGGAGGATTTAAAGCAATTTTTGACATTTTCCCTGTAACTTGGAGTTGGGAAGCGTTTTGGTCTATTACGGCTATTTTGTCAATTATGTTAGGAGTAATGAATTTATTGCCTATTCCAGCATTAGATGGAGGACATGTATTGTTTTTATTATTCGAAATGATTACCGGTAAAAAACCATCGGATAAATTTTTAGAATATGCGCAAACGGCTGGTTTTTATATTCTTATGGCGTTATTATTATTTGCCAACGGAAATGATTTGTACCGTTCTATTTTTGGAAAATAAAATTTCATAAAAAAACAGTGTTTTTTATTTGTAAAAACAAAAAAACATCTGTATGTTTGCAGTGCTTTTAAAAGGCACTACGCCTTCCTCCTTAGCTCAGTTGGTTAGAGCATCTGACTGTTAATCAGAGGGTCCTTGGTTCGAGCCCAAGAGGGGGAGCAAAAAAGACGATCATTTCGATCGTCTTTTTTTATTTTAACCCATTCGGTAAGTACTTATGTCAAGAGATATACAATTAAAAGAACGTTGGGATACTTTGGTCCAAAAACTTTCGGACCAATTTTCACAAGGAGAAGATTTGGATTTGGACGCAATCATTTATTAGTAGGTGTTCAAGAACTTGGTAAATTTCATCGTGAATTTAAAAAAGACCAAAAAATAGACCTAATGCATATTGCTATTTGCAGACTTTTAGAACCTTATGGTTATTATGAATTTGACCATTTTGACCAAGAAGGATGGCCTCATTATACGGTTAAAGAACAATTGCCTTCTCTTAAAGCAGGAGAACAAACTGTGTTGATGAAAGAGGCTTTGGTGAACTATTTTTTAGACAACCAATATATTGAATAAACATTCTAAGGATATTAAGTTTTAACTTATTCAAATTTTGTAAATTCGCACTTTCAATTTTTCAGAAATGATAGATAATATTAAAGCATATATTGCCGAGGCTCAAGCCTTTCAAACGGCTTCAAAAGACGAATTAGAAGCATTTAGAATTAAATTTTTAGGAAGCAAAGGTGTTTTAAAAGACCTTTTTGCTGCTTTTAAAAATGTTCCTAATGAAAATAAAAAAGAGTTTGGTCAAGTTTTGAACGCTCTTAAAGTTACTGTTGAAGAAAAAATTTCGTCAATTAAGGATTCATTAGAGAATCAAGCTGACGCTAAAAGTATTTTTGGCGATTTATCTCGTCCCGGGGAACCTCTTGTAATTGGTTCTCGTCACCCAATATCTATTGTAAAAAATCAAATTATTGACATTTTTGCAAATATTGGTTTTAATGTTTCTGAAGGGCCAGAAATTGAAGACGATTGGCATAATTTCACGGCACTGAACCTTCCAGAATACCATCCCGCTCGTGATATGCAGGATACCTTTTTTATTCAAACCAATCCAGATACCCTTTTAAGAACGCATACTTCGTCTGTGCAAGTACGTTATATGGAAAATAATACGCCTCCTATTCGTACTATTTCCCCAGGACGTGTATTTAGAAACGAAGCCGTTTCTTCTCGTTCTCACTGTATTTTTCACCAAATAGAAGGTTTGTATATTGACAAAGATGTTTCTTTTGCCGATTTGAAACAAACCCTTTTATATTTTACAAAAGAGATGTTTGGAAAATCTAAAATTAGATTACGTCCATCATACTTTCCTTTTACAGAACCTAGTGCAGAAATTGATATTTACTGGGGATTAAAAACAGAAACAGATTATCGTATTACCAAAGGAACCGGATGGTTAGAAATTGGTGGTTGTGGAATGGTTGATCCAAATGTTTTGAAAAACTGTGGAATTGATTCTGACGAATATAATGGTTTTGCCTTTGGTATGGGTGTAGAGCGTATTGCAATGTTATTATATCAAATTGGAGATATTAGAATGTTTTATGAAAATGATGTACGTTTCTTAGAACAATTTAAATCGTTAGTATAAGATGAGAAAAGATATTGTGATTCCAGAGGTAGAAAACGTATTTATGGTTGCCGTTCAGGAATGGAACGAAGAGAAAACGGCTCAGTCATGGTATGTTCATTTGGTAAATGATAGTGATTTTCAATTGGATACCATCATGGTGGTTTCTAGAGCTACAGGTCTTATTGATGGAGAAATGCGTAAAACTGCTACTTTCCGTCATTCTTTTATAGAATTGCCAGCAGTTTCTGTGGTTCGTGTGGAGATGATAGACGAACAAGTTTTGGTGTTGGACAATGAATTTTCGGTAAGTTTCTTTATTGGAAATACGTTGTATGATAAAAAGTTTGTGTTTAAAGCCGATACCATTAATGAAACTAATTTTGAAGAAGTGCCCTTACTTTTTGTTGACGGGGTAATGGTTAAATAATTTTATTGTTCTAAAAAATAAAAAAAGCTGTGAGTATAATTACTTACAGCTTTTTTGTCAGTCTAGATTCTCAGTTAATTTTTCGAAAATCTTTCTGGCACTTTTTCCTTCGTACAGAATACTATTTACGGCTTCTATGATTGGAATATTTGAATTGTGTGTTTGGTTTAAGAGATGGGCTGTTTTGGCAGCATAATAGCCTTCTACTACCATGCTCATTTCCATCATGGCAGATTGTACAGTATATCCTTTGCCAATCATATTTCCAAACATTCTATTTCTAGAAAATACAGAATATCCTGTCACCAATAAATCACCTAAATAGGCGGAGTCATTGATGTTTCGTTTCATTTTGTGTAAGCCTTTAATGAATTCTTTCATTTCTCTAATGGCGTTACTCATTAATACCGCTTGAAAATTATCACCATAGCCTAATCCGTGAGCAATTCCTGCAGCAATGGCATAAATGTTTTTAAGCATAGCGGCATATTCGGTACCAATAATATCATCAGAAATTTTGGTTTTAATGAATTTTCCAGATAGCGCATTTGCAATAAATTCGGCATTGCGAGCTTTACTACAAGCTATAGTTAGGTATGATAATCGTTCAAGAGCAACCTCTTCGGCATGACAAGGCCCTGTGATAACACCAATGTTTTTGTAAGGTATTTCATGTTTTACATGAAAATGTTCGCCTACAATTAAGCTTGTTTCAGGTACAATTCCTTTAATGGCAGAGAATACTACTTTGTCTTTTAAAGGAACAGTCAAATGCTGTAATTCTGATTCTAAATAAACCGAAGGTGTTGCAAAAATGATATAGTCTGCATAAGTAATGGCTTGATTGATATCATTGGTCAACTTCAGTTTGTCAATATCAAATTCAACCGAAGTTAAATAATTAGGATTGTGCTTGTGAGTTTGTATATGGTCAATGGTAGTTTGATTTCTCATGTACCACATTACTTCTGATTTGTTTACACATAGCATTTTAACAATAGCTGTTGCCCAACTACCGCCTCCAATGACTGCTATTTTGTGTTTTTGGATCATAATAAATATTTTGTGTCAAAAATAATGTAATTGCTTGTGAATAGCCAATTTATCGTATTAAAAAAGCCATTACAGGACAGTAATGGCTTTTTTAAATATTATTTATCAGTTGAATTAGTCTTTTTTAGTATAATAAATTTCTAATTTCAATGGTTTGGTATTGCTTCCAGTTGCTTTGCTTCCCCATAAAACGGTTCCTAGTGGATTCATGTTATGGCTTAAAGGTGATTTGCTTGTGTATGTATTTGGTGTTGCCAATTTGCCCATATTTGCAGCTGTATTAATGGTTTCAACTAAACCAAGTCCAATTTTTACATTGGTAGAGTCGCTGTATTTTAATAAATTTCTAACATGACTCGTGATTCTAATTTTGTATTCTGTTCCTCTACCGTTGCTTTTGGTGATGTAACCTCCAAATGTGCCTTTGTTTTTCTTTGGATAAGATGAATTACTAGAAAGGTCAGAATAGAAATCGGTTAGGGGTCTATTGTTGTTTAGATCATAAGCGTAGATGCGTTCTGGTTCTATGCTCTGTGCCATTTCGGTTTGATCAATTGTGAATACTAAATTAGCTTCGTTAATTAACCAGTTTTTACTTCTTAGGTTGGTTAGTTCTGTCGGGTTAAATAAGTTAATAATTCCTATAGATCCTTCTCCTCCTTTTAGGTAAAGCTTTTCGTCTCCTGTGGCTGAATTAGCTCCGTTTAGAGCATTAGTATAGTTTGCACTTTGATTGCTTTGTTCTAATAAATTAACGGTTTGACCTGTTAAATTTAGCTGTATTGTTTTTTTAGAATCTCCTTCGTGGTAGTTGATGTAGATCATACCTTGTGCGAAATTAATTTTTGCCATAGCGGCAGCATTACTAATTTCTTCGGTTTTGAAATAAAGTCCTTTGAATAAACTTCTGAATAAATCGTTGCTGGCAAAATAACTGTTGTTTGTTGCGTTGAATTTATTTGCAAATGCAGTTTTGTTAAGCGAAAGATTAATTCCAGGTGCTTTTTTAGAAGCTACTCCGTCTGTATTTGTGATGGTTACTTCTTGTTCGCTAAAGGTAAATTCGTCATTTTGAGCAACATCTGTGCTGTTGTTCAATCTACTTCCAACTATGTTATTCTCGAAAGTACTTTTTTGATTTGAATAGTAGGCTTTTGTATCGCCATTAACATCAAGTGCACTCATGTAATAACCAGATTCGTATACACTTAATTTGATTTTAGGTGTGCTTCCTTTGTAGATAGAATCTAAAGCGTAAGTGCTCGTTCCGTCTGTATTTACAGCTGTTTTTCTTGAAAAATAAGGAACGTATAAGGTAACGTTGTCAATTTCAGCAGTGTTTGAAAGAGTCACACCTGTAGTGGCAAGACTTACTTGAGTTGCAAAATGAGCAATTGTCTTTCCAAAAACAGGGTCGTTATAAACTCCAAGGGTGTTGATGGGTAAATTTCCAGTTTCAACTGCGTCCGTTTTTTGATTGTAAGCGGTTACGGTAAAGGATTCGTGAGGTAGTTCGTAATTGTTGTTTTCTACCAAATTGGTTCCAATGGTGTTGTAGTCTTTTTCACATGAAATGCCTAAAACAAGCGTTAGTGCTAGGGCTACGGTTTTAAAAAATGGAATTTTATTCATCATAAATACTTCTTTAACTTATACTACTGCAGTGTTGTAAAACTCAGTGTACGACTCGGCTACTTTGCTCTTTGGTGTTAAAGGTAGGAAAGGTTTGCCCGAAGTTTCTATAAATTTTGTTAAACTTTCTGGTACATTTTCAGAGGCAATGATTACGGCATCAGAATGGTTGATGGATGTTTTCATTAAGTTCTCAAAATTTGGACTTGCTAAATCGGCAATTGCTTCTCTAGGAATGTCGTCAAATTCAACTTTTTCAATCATGGTTTCATTTAAATTTCCTTCAAATGACTGTCCATATACAGAAGTTACAATTTTAGTGTCGGCAAAAAGGGATTCGTTTTTATAAAAATGCTTCATGTATACAGGTAACATTGATGCCATCCAACCGTGAACGTGAATAATATCGGGTACCCAGTTTAATTTTTTTACAGTTTCAACAACACCTTTTGCAAAGAAAATAGCACGTTCGTCATTGTCACTATACATCACTCCATTTTCATCTTCAAAAGTGAATTTTCGTTTGAAATATTCTTCGTTGTCAATGAAATATACTTGGATTCTTTCTTTAGGAATAGATGCTACTTTTATAATTAAAGGCATGTCTAAGTCATTGACTACTAAGTTCATTCCAGAAAGACGAATTACTTCATGAAGTTGGTGTCTTCTCTCGTTGATGTTCCCATAACGAGGCATAAAAATACGGATTTGACCACCTTGGTCATTTACCATTTTAGGCACGTCATAAGACATTGAAGAAACCTCGTTCTCTGTCAAATAAGGAACAACTTCTGATGATACAAATAAGATTTTCTTATCTTTCATAAGTAATTAGTGTGTTTATGGGCAAAAAAATAATGTCGCAAAATTACAAAAAAATATGCAGTTCTTGACTAAAATATTAAGTTTGCACCTTTTTAATATTTTAAAGATGAAAGTATTTGACACCAAAATCAATTTAATATCTTATTTGAACGACTTTAGAGTTCAAGGAAAAACAATTGGTTTTGTCCCAACCATGGGGGCTTTGCATAAAGGTCACCTTTCTTTAATGGAGCAATCTCTTGCTGAAAATGAGCTTTGTGTGGTCAGTATTTTTGTGAACCCAACTCAATTCTCTAATCCTGATGATTTATTGAAATATCCTAGAACTTTAAAGGATGATATTCAAAAAATTTCAAATCTTGATGATAATATTATTCTTTATGCTCCCAATCCAGAGGATGTGTATGATGGGAATATGATTTCTCAATCGTTTGATTTTGGAGGATTGGAACTTCAAATGGAAGGTGCTTTTAGACCGGGACATTTTGATGGAGTTGGAACTGTTGTAAAAAGATTGTTCGAAATGGTTAGGCCTAATAAAGCTTATTTTGGAGAAAAAGATTTTCAGCAACTTCAAATTATTCGTAAGCTGGTTCAAATTTTGAATCTCGATTTGCAAATTGTTCCTTGCCCGATATTTAGAGAACAAAATAATTTGGCAATGAGTTCTCGTAATGAACGTTTGTCAGAATCTACCAGAATGAAGGCAGGTTTTATTTTTGAGGTATTAAATCAAGCCAAAGAAATGTTTGAAAGCCACTCTGTTGTTGAAATAAAATCGTTTGTGGAATCTCAATTTACAGCTCAAGATTTATTTGAGTTGGAATATTTTGAAATTGCAGATCAAGACACCTTATGTTCTGTTCTTGAATCGATTCCTCAAAGGAAATATAGAGCATTTATTGCTGTAAATGTGAATAATGTTCGTTTGATAGATAACATTTCGTTAAATTAATTTATCTTTGCGGCATGCAAATTCAAGTAGTAAAATCTAAAATTCATCGTGTAAAAGTAACAGGCGCCGATTTAAATTACATCGGCAGTATTACTATTGATGAGGCTTTATTAGAAGCAGCCAATATTATTGAAGGAGAGAAAGTCTCTATTGTTAATGTGAATAATGGTGAGCGTTTTGACACCTATGCTATTGTTGGGGAACGTAATTCAGGAATCATTACTCTTAATGGACCTGCTGCCCGTAAGGTTCAAAAAGACGACATTATTATTGTAATTTCGTATGCTACTTTAGAATTCGAAGAGGCCAAAACCTTTAAGCCTTGGATTGTGTTTCCTAATGAAGAAGACAATTCATTAACCTAATTAATTTTATTTTTCAAAAACATATAAGCAGTGTGACATTTATTTAATGCATGCTGCTTTTTTATTTTCTATTATGTCAAAAGTAAAAACAACCTTTTATTGTCAGAATTGCGGTACGCAATATTCTAAATGGCAAGGTCAATGTAATTCATGTAAAGAATGGAATACGATTGCGGAAGAAATTATTCAAAAACAAGATAAAATTGCTTGGAAAACGGTAGGAGCTTCTTCTCAAGGGACTTCCAAACCTTTGAAAATTGATGAAATAGATTCGGCAAAAGAAATTCGTATGGATACTACCAATGCGGAACTAAATAGAGTCTTAGGGGGAGGAATTGTTCCTGGTTCGCTTACATTATTGGGGGGAGAGCCAGGTATAGGTAAAAGTACTTTGCTATTACAAGTGGCGCTTCAATTACCATACAAAACTTTATATGTTTCTGGTGAAGAAAGTCAAAAACAAATCAAAATGAGAGCCGAACGTATTTCTTCGGCCAAGAACAATTGTTATGTTTTGACGGAAACCAAAACGCAGAATATTTTTCAACAAATAGCCTTGGTAGAACCAGAAATTGTGATTATTGATTCCATTCAAACCCTACATACAGATTATATTGAATCCATGCCAGGAAGTGTTTCTCAAATTAGAGAAACTACTGCCGAATTGATTAAATATGCTAAAGAATCTAACGTGCCTGTGATTCTTATTGGTCACATTACTAAAGATGGGAATATTGCAGGACCTAAAATATTAGAACACATGGTAGATACGGTGTTGCAATTTGAAGGCGATCGTAATCACGTGTATCGAATACTTAGAGCTTTAAAAAATCGTTTTGGTTCTACATCCGAAATTGGAATTTACGAAATGTTAGGCGAAGGACTAAGGGAAGTTTTGAATCCTTCAGAGATTTTACTTTCTAATAATGATGAAGTGCTTTCTGGAGCCGCTGTAGCATCTACTTTAGAAGGCATGCGTCCCTTAATGGTTGAGATTCAAGCTTTGGTAAGTACTGCGGTTTATGGAACACCACAGCGTAGTAGTACCGGATATAATGCTAAAAGGCTGAATATGATTTTGGCGGTTTTGGAAAAAAGAGCAGGTTTTAGGCTAGGTGCCAAAGATGTTTTTTTGAATATTACAGGAGGGATTAGTATTGATGATCCTGCTTTGGATTTGGCCGTTGTGGCTGCCGTACTTTCATCAAATGAGGATATTTCAATTGATAAAAAATATTGTTTTGCTGGAGAAGTAGGTTTGAGTGGTGAGATTAGACCCGTAAATAGAGTAGATCAGCGTATTTTGGAAGCGGAAAAATTAGGTTTCGAAACGATCTTTATTTCAAAATACAACAAGATAACTGTTAAAAAATTATCTATCGTAATCAAAACCATATCAACTATTGAGGATATTGTGGCATATTTTTTGAACTAGAATAAAAGTTTTGATTTTCAAAGGCTTTCCCTATATTTGCTATTCAATGTTTGAGTGCGATGGTAGTGTGTTTTATGCCCGTTCGTTGAATTTGAACAACTTAAAAAAAAATAAAAAATAAAATTTATGAAAAAACAAGTGTTACTTAGATTGCTTGTATGTCTGTTGACAATTTCTTCTTTTGCTCAAAAAGGAAAAAAGGCAGCTTTCGAAAAATTAATTAAAGAAAATTTCTCTTTCGCAGAAAAACAGTACCAATTCTTAATGAAGAATGTACCTGCAAACCAATTCGCTAGAACTTATAATCAAGGGAAAAGCGTAAACAGTGATGGATACTGGTGGTGTAGTGGTTTCTACCCAGGGACTTTATGGTTAATTTATGATAACACAAAAAGTAACGTAATCCTTGACGAAGCAAAACGTAAATTAGTAGAGTTAGAGCCTGTTAAAACGTTTAATAAAAATCATGATTTAGGTTTCATGATGTTCTGTAGTTTTGGAACAGCCTATAACGTGACTAATAATCCGGTTTATAAAGATGTGATTTTAGAATCTGCTAAATCATTAGCTTCTCGTTACCGTCCGGGTGCTAAAATTATCCAATCATGGGAATTAGATGATCCGGGATTACATGGTAAAAATTTTATTGGTCCTGTTATCATTGATAATATGATGAATATTGAGATGTTAGAGTGGGCTTCTAAACATGGAGGTGATCAGAAATTTGCTGAAATTGCTGAAAATCATGCTAATACTACAATGAAAAACCACTTCCGTCCTGATAATAGCTGCTACCACGTAGTTGACTACAACATGGAAACAGGTGAAGTTAACAAAAGAGTTACTGCTCAAGGATATTCAAATGAAAGTTCATGGGCTCGTGGTCAAGGATGGGCGTTATACGGATACACTATGATGTACCGTTTTACTAAAAATCCAGCTTATTTAGCTCACGCTAAAAAAGTAGCGAAGTTTATCTTAACAAACCCAACTTTACCGTCAGATAAAGTACCATACTGGGATTATAATGCGCCAAATATTCCAAACGAATTTAGAGATGCGTCATCTGCTGCAATCTACGCTTCAGGATTATTAGAATTAGGACAATATACGTCAGGAAAAGATAAAGCTACTTATGTTGCTGCTGCTGAAAAAATGATCCAATCATTATCATCTCCTGCATACAGAGCTAAATTAGGAGAAAATGGTGGGTTCTTATTGAAACACAGTGTGAGTTCAATTCCTCATAAAAGTGAAATCGATGTTCCGTTATCTTACGCAGATTACTACTTCTTAGAAGCTTTATCTCGTTACAAAAAATGGTATTTGAAATAACAGTTTAATTTTGATTGATGAAATTATTAAAGTATTCAACTAAAAAACAATGTTTTCTTCAAGCATTGTTTTTTTTGTTTTTGACCACTGGGATGGTGGCTCAAAAGAAATCGGTTACTGCGACTGTTGATAAATATGAAGAATCTATTGGAGATTATACATTGCCTGACTTCTCTTATGCCGGTTATGAAAATGGAAACAAAAAAATCCCATCGAAATTAGATTACAAAGTTTTTAATGTCCTTGATTTTGGAGCAATTGCCAATGACGAAATTTCGGATAAAAAAGCAATTCAAGATGCTATCAATGCCGCAAATAAAAACGGTTCTGGAATTGTTTATTTTCCCAAAGGAAGATTTATTGTTCAAGGTTTAGAAGATAATAACACAGGTATTGTTTCTAAAAAAGGGAATTTGGTTTTTAAAGGTGAAGGTTCTGGGCCAAACGGAACAGAGTTGTTTATGGCCAAAGATCTTCCGCCAGCTGATCCTGCAAAAATGTGGACAGTTCCACCAATGATTACTTTCTCTGCTTCTGGTCCAGATAAGCAGGTGACCAAGGTGACTCAAAAAGCGGTTGTTGGTTCTAAAACAATTGAAGTTGAAGATGCTTTGCAGTTAACAGTTGGTCAATGGATTCGTTTGGACGTATTGTCTACAGACGAAAATATGATGGAAGATGAGATGAATGGTAGACCTGTGGATCCAGCTTGGACTTTCTTGGCAACAAAAGGAATTCAGGTGAGTGTTCTTTATAAGATTGTAGAAATTCAAGGAACAAAGATTACTTTGAATACGCCTATTTCCTATGAAATTAATCCGCAACAAGAGTGGAAAGTGTCTCAATTTGCTACGGCAGAAGGTGTGGGTATTGAAGATATTGCTTTTGTTGGAAACTGGAAAGAACAATTTGTTCATCATAAATCGGCGTTACATGATTCTGGATTTACACTTGTACGTTTGAATCGTTTGGTGAATTCATGGGTTCAAAATTGTCGTTTTACAGATTGTAGCGTGGCGTGTACTATTATGAATTCTGCTAACATTTCGGTTTTAGATTCTAAAATTACAGGAAATGGAGGGCATCAAGCCATTTGTTCTAATAAATCGACGAATGTATTAATTGGTCGTTGTATTGACGAAGCTTCTCAGTTTCATTCATTTGGGGTGTCTAATTTCTCTATGAATTCTGTTATTTGGCGTTGTAAATATCCTGAAACAACTTGTTTTGAATCGCATTCAAGTCAGCCTAGAAACACATTGTTTGATAATGTAACAGGAGGTTTGCATAATAATAGAGCAGGTGGTGATGTGTCAAACATGCCAAATCACATGCAGGGATTGATTTTGTGGAATTACAATATGTTAGGACAGCCAGTTCAGGATTTTGATTTTTGGCCTACATCTCCAAACTATTATAAAATGTTGCGTCCGGTTGTGGTTGGTTTCAAAGGAAATGGTACTACATTTAAAAAAGAAGGACTTGAGATTGTTGAGTCTTTAGGTCAGGCGGTTTCTCCTGAGTCACTATATGAATTTCAACTTAAAAAGCGTTTAGGGAAAACAACTATCCCTTGGTTTTTAGTTAAATAAGTTTTTTGTTTTTATGAAAAGCCCTTGTTGAGAGACAAGGGCTTTTTTCTTAAAATTAACACAAAATTAATCTATAAGAAGTGTTGTTTTGTGAAACAATACAATAAAAGTGTTAAAGCGTTTGTTTTGTGTGGTTAGAATGGGGTTTAATCTTAATTTTGACCTATTATTTATTTAATTTTAACTTATGAAAACAAAATTATTTTCTTTATTGGCAGTTGGTTTAATGACATCTGCTGTTTCTGTTGCTCAATCTGGTCAAGCTATTCGTTTTGATGGTGTGAGTCAGTACTTAAGTGTAGCAAACCACGCAGATTTACAATGTGCTGCTGGTGAGAGTATCACTATTGCTATGAAAGTGAGAACTACAAGTACAGTAGCTCGTTCATATGTTTGTAAACGTGGTTCTATTGGATATCAATTAA
>JAFMOD010001943.1:32874-166543 GCA_019802435.1 Corydoras maculifer
ATCTGTAACGTTTTATTTAGATGGTGTAGTAGTTCCAGCAGGGACAGTTACTCCAGCAAACATGGGAGGTTCTACAACTATTGCGGTAACAAACGCTTTATTTATTGCAAAAGATAATTTACTTACAGCTACAAGTTATGCTAATATTGATGTAGATAACTTCCGTGTTTGGAAATCAGCTTTAAACACTGCTCAATTGGCGCAAGATCAAGCGGCGGCAGACTATACTACAACTTATCAAACAACTTGTAAGGCAGCTTACGATTTTGAAGGAACTATTACTACAACAGTTTCAGATTTATCTGGAAACTCTAGAAATGCAACTGTAAATAATGGGAATACTCCATTATCTTTAATTGATGTTGCTGCTGAGGCTAAAGCAGGGTTCTATGTAAACAATCCGGTTTCAGACGTTGTAACTGCAGGTGTAGTTGGTGCTGCTAAAGTAAGTGCAGAAGTTTATGATTTAGCTGGTCAATTAGTGGCTTCTCAATCTGCAAATGGATCTTCTGTAACAGTATCTGTTTCTAACTTGCCAAGTGCTGTTTATTTGGTGAAAATTTCTGATGGAACAAATCAATCTGTTTCAAAAGTTGTTAAAAATTAATTCGTTTTTTAACGATAATTCTAAAATGGCTCGATTAAAATCGAGCCATTTTTGTTTTAATTAAAATGGTAAATTTCGTAAATGCATTTGTTTTTTTAGTAAATTACGTATAGATACGTTGGTATTCCAACGTTATGTTAGTTTAATTTAAATACATAATAGTTATGAAAAGAACATTATTTTTTTTGTTATTAGGAAGTTTAGCAATGCAGGCCCAAAATGGATCTGGAAGATGGATTAAAGTAAATGCAGGAGTAGATCGCTTTAAGATAGGAGATCATCCTAATATTGATGTAACGTCTACTGAACACAAAACAATTACATTTAAAGTACGTACGCCTGGAGCAAGTACTCAAAATGCCAATATAATGACCAAACAAGCAAGTACAAATGCCGGAGGTAGTTATGCTTTAAAAATTGGTTCTACAGCGCCAGGAACAGGAACATATAGATTGTGGGTATATGATCAAACTACTACCTCGTTTTCTCCAACTACCAATTTAACGAATGCTACTTTTGGTGATGGAAATTGGCATCATGTTGCAATTGTATTAAATGATAATACTGGAGTAAATGATGGACGAACTAGATGGTATTTGGACGGAACATTAATGCAAGCAAGTTCTGTTGCAGGAGCTAATTTAGATATGTCTAATGCAAATGATTTGGTATTTGGAGGTTCTCAAACTGGAGGAACACCAGTAGTAAATATGGAGTATGACGACATTAGAGTTTGGGATACTGCATTTACCGTTTCTCAAATTAATGCAGATAGAACAGCTGTAGTAACTGGGCCTACTGCAGGTTTATTGGCAGGTTTTGACTTTGAAGCAATCACTTCTAGTAATAATGTGACCACCACTACAGACATTTCAGGAAATGGATTAGTTGGAACTATCGGATCTTTTGCGTCTTTAAATGTAGTTGATGTTGCTCCGCTCGTAAACTTGGAAGCGTCAGTAACGCCTACAATTACAAATTCTAATGTAACTATTTCTGTTCCAACTGCTACACAAGGAATGACTATTGAAGTGGTTAATACGTTAGGGAATGTAGTGATGAAACAACAATCGGTATCTACAACCGCTCAATTGTCATTATCAGGTTTATCATCGGGAGTATATCTTATTTCTATTAGTGATGGAACTCATTCGGCGGTTCATAAAATTATAAAACAATAAGTCAATTTGTTTATTGTTTTTTAAAGCCACCTTTAAGGGTGGCTTTTTGTTTGAATTGCATTCGTATTGCTGTTTGTGATTGTTAAATTGTAGTTTGTGAGGGCTGAATAATCTTATTTGTTAAAAAAATCTTTGATTTTAAATTTAATGATGTTTATATTTGTTTTAAACCAAATGATAAATGGATATGAAGTATTTGTATATATTAATGTTGACAGCTTTTTTTGGATATTCCCAAAGTGGTCAATATGCTAGTTTTGACGGAGTGGATGATGCTATTTTATTAGGGAATCAACCCGATTTTTCTTTCGGAGTAGGGAAAAGTTTTACCTTGGCCTGTAAAATTAGAACCAATGCTGTAAATGGTACTTTTCTTTCAAATAGGAATGGAGATGGATTTCAATTACATGTTAAGCCAGCAAGAGAAACAGGTCGTTGTTCTGCAACATTGGCAACCAATTTAGGGGTAGCCTTTACCGTAGATGCAAATGCTCCAATGATTACAGATGGGATTTGGCATCACTTGGTTTTGGTATATGATAATGCTGCGGAAAATGTTCTTTTTTATGTTGATGGTGTAAAATGTACTACTACAACTGTTGATTTTACAAAGATTAGTGGTCAAAGTGTTATAAGTCCTAAACAGCCTTTGTATTTAGGTAGAGGTGCTTACACCGCAGGTCCTTTCATGAAATGTGACATGGACGAAGTTAGATTATGGTCTAAGGCTTTAAGTGCTGCAGATGTGGCAGTAGATATGAGGGCATCATCTGCATCTGTTACGGCTTCGTTGGGAAGTTTGATATTTGCATATGATTTTGAAGGAAATATTATTATGGAAGTTCCAGATGTCTCTGGTAGAGGGTTGAAAGGCTCTTTAATGGGAGGGGTTACTTTCTTAAAATAAAAAAGAAAATAAAAAATGCAATTCGTTTGAATTGCATTTTTTTTGAAACTACTTTTTGTCAAAACTGTATCTTTGGTCAATGAAATTCCCAAGAGTATTATTAGAAAAATTAAATAAGCGTAGTGAATCAGATGCTTTAAGAATCCTTCCTCAAGGAAATGAATCAAATGTTGATTTCTCATCAAATGATTATTTAGGTTTTTCAAAAAATAAATTAATTTATAATCAAGTACATGAGTACTTGTCTCAAGAGAAGTTGTTATTGAATGGCTCAACAGGATCTAGACTTTTGTCTGGGAATCATGAAGGATATGCTCAATTGGAACTTTTTTTGAAACAATTCCATGATTCTCAAGCGGTATTGGTTTACAATTCTGGTTACGCTGCAAATCTTGGTTTTTTTGGAGCAGTACCTCAAAAAGGCGACTGTATTTTGTATGACGAACTTTGTCATGCCTCTATAAGGGACGGAATTAGACTATCAAATGCTAATTCGTATAAATTTATACACAATGACATTGAAGGTCTTGAGAAATTATTAGAGCGCAATCAAGATAAAATATGCTATGTAGTTACTGAAACTGTTTTTTCAATGGATGGAGACGTGCCTCTATTGGAAGAAATGGCAGATTTATGCAATCGATTTAATGCATATTTAGTAGTCGATGAAGCTCATGCTTTGGGAGTATTTGGAGAAAAAGGTGAAGGTTTGGTTCAATTACTAGGACTCCAAGATAAAATATTTGCCCGAATTATGACTTTTGGAAAAGGTTTGGGTTGTCATGGAGCCGCTATTTTAGGGAGTTCGGAATTAATCTCATATTTAATAAATTTTTCAAGAAGTTTTATTTACACCACAGCATTATCTCCTCATTCTGTGGCAACCATTTTGATGTCGTATCGCCATTTATCACAACAGAATCAGGAAATAAAAGAGTTGAGAGAAAAAATAAACATTTTTAATCAACAAAAAATGCTTTTAGGCATGAAGCCCATGTTTGTTCAAAGCAAGTCGGCAATACAGTCGGCAATAATTCCGGGCAATACAGCGGTGAAACAAATAGCTACTTTGCTTCAAGATCAAGGTTTTGATGTAAAACCTATTTTGTCACCAACAGTTCCTGAAGGTCAAGAGCGATTGCGTTTTTGTATTCACTCATATAATACAAAACAAGAAATAGAGAATGTATTGAATTTGTTACATCAATTTGTTTTTTTATCATGAAAATATTCATCACAGGAATTTCAACAGATGTTGGTAAAACAGTAGTTTCTGCTATAATTACAGAGGCCTTACAGGCAGATTATTGGAAGCCTGTTCAAGCAGGAGATTTGGAATACTCTGACAGTCATAAAGTAGCGTCTTATTTGTCAAATACGAAGACTAGGATTCATCCAAATGCATATTCCTTAAATACACCAGCAAGTCCACATTTGGCTGCAGAAATGGATGGAGTATCAATAGGTCTTTCTCAAATTAATGAGCCCGAAACATCAAATCACTTGGTAATTGAAGGAGCAGGAGGTGTATTTGTGCCTTTAAATGATTCGGATTGTGTGATTGATTTAATTAAAAAAGAATATCAGGTTATAGTAGTCTCTAGAAATTATTTAGGAAGTATCAATCATACTTTGTTGACCATCGAAGCACTAAAATCGAGAGGTTTGTCAATTCTAGGATTGGTCTTTAACGGAGATGAAAATCCAGAAACGGAGAAAATCATTGTTCAAAAAACCCAAGTACCAATAATTGGTAGAGTGTTCAATGAGCAAGTACTAGATTCGTCTATAATCTCTAAATACGCAATGCTTATAAGGCCTGCTTTAGAACAATTAATGAAATAAAATGAATATATCTCAAAGAGACTCAAAGCATTTATGGCATCCATACACCCAACACGCCACCTCAGATAATCCTGTAGCCATTGTTAAAGGCGAAGGTGCTTTATTGTGGGACGAAAATGGAAAAGAATATATTGATGGAATTGCCTCTTGGTGGGTAAATCCTTACGGACATAGTAATCCTATATTGGCTCAAGCAATATATAAGCAATTAATTACTCTAGAACACGTATTGTTTGGAGGGTTTACTCATAGTCCGGCGGTAACATTGTCAGAAAAATTGATGGAGCTATTACCGTCAAATCAAGAGAAGATATTTTTCTCAGATAATGGATCCACCTCGGTAGAAATTGCCATAAAAGTGGCCTTGCAATATTTTTATAATAAAAATATACAAAAGACCACCATTATTGCTTTTGAAAATGCTTTTCACGGCGATACTTTTGGAGCTATGGCGGCAAGTGGAATTTCTTTTTTCACGCAAGCATTTCAAGGAATATTGATCGATGTGGTCCGTATTCCAGTTCCAATTAAAGGAAAAGAATTAGAAAGTATTACAGCTTTAGAAAAAATTATTGAACGAAGCGACTGTGCAGCTTTTATATTTGAGCCCTTGGTTCTTGGTGCCGCAGGAATGGTAATGTATGCTCCCGAAGAGTTGGACAAACTCATTGCGATATGTAAACAAAATAACGTGCTTACTATTGCAGACGAGGTAATGACCGGTTTTGGTAAGACCGGTAAAACATTCGCCTGTGATTATCTTACCCAACAACCGGACATGATGTGTTTGTCTAAGGCCTTAACAGGAGGGACTATTCCTATGGCAATAACCACTTTTACACAGTCTATTTTTGATGCTTTCTTAGATCAAGATGTCAATAAAGCGCTGTTTCATGGACATACTTTTACAGGAAATCCAACAGGTTGTGCTGCGGCCTTGGCTAGTCTAGAAATACTTTCAACGGTAGAAACCCAAAATAACATCCATAGAATTCATCAAGCGCATTTGAATTTTCAGGAAAAAATAAAAACACATCCTAAAATTGTTATAACACGAGTTTTAGGAGTTATTTTTGCCCTTGAAATTAAAATTGAAGGAGAACATAGTTATTACGGAAACTTACGTAATCAATTGTATCGTTATTTTATAGAAAATGGATTGGTATTACGACCTATAGGAAATATCGTTTATATATTACCTCCATATGTAATTACAGATTCGCAATTACAACAAGTATATATAATAATAGAAAATGCCCTTGAAATGCTGTAATGCCAAATGAAATAGATTTATGTTGACAAAAAAAATTGCCATTACTGGGCTTGGTTCTGTTTCTGCCCTTGGTAGTGAAGCTTCTGAAATTTGGGATGCTTATCAAAATCCGAAACATCATTTTTCAAAATTAAATTTAGATAACACTTCTCATTGGGGAGCTAAGGTTACGGCTCAAATAGAATTGCAATTGGAGCAGTTGAAATTAGAAGACATTAAGTACAAATCGTTAGATAGAACGGTACTGTTTTCAATACTAACTTCCAGAGAAGCTATGATACAAGCAGGTTGGGGAGTGAATGAAATTGTGGGGGTAAATATTGGTTCTTCTAGAGGTGCAACCGAACTATTTGAAGCGCATCATAAAGAATATTTAGATACAGGTAAGACTCATACTTTGGCATCGCCTGTAACTACTTTAGGGAATATATCTACTTGGGTGGCGCATGATTTACAAGTAGAAGGACCAGAAATATCACATTCTATAACCTGTTCTACGGCATTACACTCGCTACTTAATGGAATTGTTTGGTTACAGTCGGGATTTGCAAACAAGTTTTTGGTAGGTGGTAGTGAAGCTCCATTAACCAATTTTACTTTGGCACAAATGCAGGCTTTAAAGATTTATAGTACTTCAGACACGGATTTCCCTAATAGAGCTTTGGATTTACTAAAAACACGTAATTCTATGATTCTAGGTGAAGGAGCTGCTGTTTGTGCTATAGAAGTTGGTGAATCTCAAAATGCTTTGGCTTATATTGAAGGGATTGGATATGCAACAGAAATATTGTCTCATAATATTTCCATTTCTGAAGAAGCCATTTGTTTTCAAAAATCGATGAAAATGGCTTTAGGAGATGTCAATCCAGAAGAAGTGGATGTGATTGTAATGCACGCTCCAGGAACTATTAAAGGAGATTTGACAGAATTTAGAGCGATTGAAAAAATTTTTGGTAATAAGATGCCATTGTTGACTACCAATAAATGGAAAATAGGCCACACCTTTGGAGCTTCTGGTTTGTTGAGTTTAGAATTTGCCATTCAAATGCTAAGAAACAATCAGTTTATTAGAGTGCCATATTTGTCAAATCCTAAAGAGGAGAGGGAAATAAGAAGAGTTATGGTAAATGCCGTTGGATTTGGGGGAAATGCGGTTAGTGTGCTACTAACTTTGTAAATCGAAACGTTCTAATTCTTTTATTTTTTCAAAGACAAGATTACTCTCAAATCCCTTTCGGATTAAATAATCGCAGATTTTTTTTTTCTTCCTTAAGATATTAGGCTCTCTTAATGAGAGCCATTTTTTTTCAGTAATTTTATTAAAATTATTTAGGTACTCCTCTTCTGAAATTTCTTTAGAAGCTATTTTGATAAGCGTGCTAGAAATATTTCTAATTTTTAACTCGTGGGCAATACGAATCCTGCCCCAATTTTTAAAGCGGTGTTTTCCTCTATAGAAACTACAAGCAAAACGCTCTTCGTTTAAAAAATTATGTTCAATGAGGTGTACTATGATATTATCCATGTCATTTGGATGAGCCTTTAATTCGTATAGTTTTGACTTAACTTCCTGATGGCAACGATCTTGGTAGGCACAATAATGCTCTATTTTTTGCAAAATTTCATTAAAAGGCATAAAATTTGATAAGTGCGATTCGTGTGATAGAATAATACAAATAAATGAAAAAATTGATTAATTTACTTTTGGCAGTGTGTTTTTTTGAGTGTGTAATTGCTCAAAATTCACCTGAACCTGTTAAAAGGAGATGTGGAGCTGATGAACAAAGGGAATATATGATGAATATAGACCCTTCAATGATGTCTGTTAAACAATTTGAAAAATGGCTTGCTCCTAAGGTGGCTATTGAAAAAGAGCGTTTGATGAATCGTAAATCAAGCGATAAATCGGCAGCAGTAATTACTATTCCAGTAGTAGTTCACGTAATCCATGATGGAGATGCAGTTGGTGTGAATGAAAATATATCTGATGAGCAAGTACAAAGTCAAATACGTGTACTTAATGAAGATTTTGCAAAACAATCGGGTACGCCGGGATATAATACAAGTCCTGTTGGAGCAGATACAGGAGTTCAATTTTGTTTGGCTCAACAAGATGAAGACGGTGTGTTTACCTCTGGAATTGTGAGATATAACATGGGACAATCGGCATTTACTCAAAATGAAGTAAACACAATTGTGAAGCCAGCAACGTATTGGAATCCAAATAAATATTTAAATATTTGGTGTGTTACTTTTAGTGGAAATTCGTTATTAGGTTATGGAACATTTCCTAATGGAAACGTTGTTAGTGGATTGTCTGCTGGGACAGGTAATGCTGTCACAGATGGTTTAGTAATTGATTCTAAAAGTTTTGGTTCAAAAGTATATGCTCCAGGTACGTTTTATCGTTCAGGATATGATTTAGGACGTACAGGAACTCATGAAATAGGACATTGGATTGGATTATTCCATCCTTGGGGAACGGTAGAAGGCAGTGGATGTACAAGTACAGATTACTGTGACGATACACCTCCTACATCTGGACCTAATTACGGATGTCCTTCAAATGTAGATTCATGTACAGATGGTTCAGGTGCGGATATGGTAAGCAACTATATGGATTATACAGATGACTCTTGTATGAATATTTTTACCCTAGATCAAAAAGCAAGAATGATTGCAGTAATGAATAATTGTCCTAGGCGTAAAGATTTATTGACTTCAAGTGGATGTGTTCCAGGTATTGTTTATGCTAATAATGCTGCGATTAAAAATTTAGTTTTAGACGTACCGGTTTGTTCTTCTACGATTACCCCTAAAGTTGATTTTTATAACAAATGTACTAGTGATATTACAAATGTTGTTTTTTCATATAGTTTAGATGGTGGTACAGCAACAGATTTCCTTTGGACAGGTGCATTAGCACCAGGTCAAAAAATTTCTATTAGTCTTCCAGTGGTTACAGGTGCTTCAGGAGGGAATAATAATTATTCTCTATCTATTAAAACAGTGAATGGTGTTGTAGATGATAATACTTCAGATAATACATTGTCTCAATCGGCTCCTGTTCCTGCAAATTATATGGGTAATTTAATTGATTTTAAATTACAGAAAGATCCTTACGGTTCGCAAATCACTTGGGATTTAAAAAATACAGCAGGTACAGTGTTATATTCAGGAGGTCCTTATACTGATATTTTATCTTCTGCAATTCCTAATCCAGCAATTAATTTACAGTTTAATTTGCCTGATGGAGATTGTTATACATTCACAATTAATGATTCTTACGGAAATGGTATTTGTTGTATTAATCATCCACCTTTTCCTAATGGATACTATAATTTAAAAACTATTGATGGAACAGTAATTAAGTCAGGAGCGACATTTACGAATAAAGAAAGTGTTACTTTCGGGATTAATAGTACATCATTATCTGTTGGAGAAGTTTCAACTGTTAATATTAATCAGGTTAAGGTTTATCCTAATCCTACAGATGAGGTTTTAAATCTCGATTTGTCTTTAGATGTGGCTGCAGTAGTGAAATCTTACACTATCAAAAACACTTTGGGACAAATAATTCTTAAAGGAAATACAGGAGGGGGAACTAACTTAAATGTGAATGTGAAGAATTTAACTTCTGGAGTTTATATTTTAAGTTTGATTGATTCAAATAATTACGATGTTCAAACTTCTAAATTTATCAAAAGATAATTATAGAGTATTTGATTAAAATTAAAAAAAGGATTGCGAAAGCAATTCTTTTTTATGGAATTAAATTAAATTTGTAATAAAAGGTGTAATCATGTCAAAATACAAGTCTTTATTTCTAATAATATTTTCAATCATAGGCTTAGTGGCTCAAAATAAAAAGGGCTCTAGTAAGCCGTCTTCAAATGTAGAGCTTACTACTAGAGTAGTTTCTGATAAATGTTGGACGGTAGGCTATGAATTATTTTTAAAAGATAAAGATCCATATAGATTGTCGGAGCAACAATTTGAGGATTGGTTAAATCCAAAAGTTCAAAAGGAGTTTCAAAGACATCAGGATAAATTTTTTAGAAAAAATACAGTTTCAACCGTTGTTACAATCCCGGTAGTTGTTCATGTTATCCATAATGGAGATGCTGTGGGGGTAGATGAAAATATATCGGCAGCGCAAGTTCAGTCTCAGATTAGAGTTTTGAATGAAGATTTTTCCAAACAAATAGGGACTCCAGGATTTAACAATAATCCTGTGGGAGCAGATGCAGAAATACAATTTTGTTTGGCTTCTAAAGATCCTCAAGGCGGAGCTACTAACGGGATAGATAGAGTAAATCTGAATAAAAGTAAATTCACAAAAACAGAAATAGAAACCGATGTAAAACCTTTGACACAATGGGATCCGAATAAATATTTAAACATTTGGGTGCTTACATTTTCTGAAACAACACTTTTAGGATATGCTCAATTTCCTAATGGGAGTGGATTACAAGGAGTTCCTGATGGAACAGGTGTAGCCAATACAGATGGAGTAGTTATAGGGAGTAAATATTTTGGTTCTATTTCATATTGTCCAACAGGATATTTTGATGCATTTTATAATAAAGGAAGAACGGCTACGCACGAAGTAGGTCACTGGTTAGGATTGCGTCATATCTGGGGAGATGGAGATTGTACCGCTACAGATTATTGTGACGATACCCCTGCGGCTAGTAGTAGTAATTCAGGCTGTCCAACAGGTAGAGATAGCTGTCCGTTGGATCCAGGAAATGATATGATTGAAAATTACATGGATTATACAGACGATTCATGTATGAATATTTTCACCGTAGATCAAAAAATTAGAATGCAAGCTGTTTTGAATAATGCAGCTCGTAGAACATCTCTAAAAACCTCTAATGGTTGCGAGGCAGTCCCTCAATTTACTTTAGATGGCAGTATCAGAATTGACGCTATTGAAGTTGTTCCTTGTGGCTCTCAGTCTACACCTATTTTGACTTTTGAAAATAAAGGAACCGATGCAATTACATCTTTTCAATTAGAATATCAACTTAACTCAGGAGTGATACAGTTCTATAATTGGCAAGGAAATTTAGAGCAGTTTGAAAAAGTCTCAATAACACTTCCTAGTCTAGAAAGTCAAGAAGTTACCAATTTATTTAAAATAAAAATCAATCAAGTAAATCAAGTTGTAGATGTTAACCAAGTTAATAATCTGGCTGAGAAAACTTTTAAACAGGTAGATTCTTATGAAGAAAGTAAATATACCTTAAATCTTCAGTTGGATCCATACGGAAGTGAAACATCATGGACTTTAAAAAAATCGTCGGGTTCAATATTGTATGCGGGAGGTCCTTATATAGACGAGCCCGCTCCGGCATTAAAAACCTTTAATTTTAATCTTCCAGATTCAGGATGTTATATTTTTGAAATTAAAGATTCCTATGGTGATGGATTGTGTTGCGAGGGTGATGGTAAAGGGAAATATACATTCCAAATTACTGACGGACCTATTTTAGCATCCAATGGAACATTTTCGACTTCAGAGACCGTTGCTTTTAAAAAAGAAAATGTTTCAAATGAAATAAAATTAATATCAAATCCTGTTATTGATCTAGTTAATGTTCAAATCGATGTGGTAAAGCCAATTTCAGGAACATATAGTATTTATACTGAAACAGGACAAGAATTGACGAAAGGAGCCGTTGTTTCGGCAAAAGAATTTGGAGTAAATGTATCTCAGTTGGCCACAGGAAATTATTTTCTAGTATTAGAAACGGCAACCAAAGAATTTCAGCCCCTGCGTTTTGTGAAAATGAATAAGTAGGCTATATCTATTAAAAAAAGGATTGATTTTTTTCAATCCTTTTTTATATCCCTTTGAATCTCTTAAATTTGCCCTTCAAAAATTACAACCTTGAATATTTTTCATAATATATCAGATTTTACTTCTTCTAAACGTACCATATTAACTTTAGGTACTTTTGATGGTCTTCATTATGGTCATCAAAAAATAATCAATATGCTCAAAGGATATTCCGATTTAGAAAGTGTGGTGCTTACTTTTTTTCCACATCCAAGAATTGTTTTGGAAGGAAAATCTGAAATCAAATTATTGAATACAGTAGATGAGAAAATCCAGTTATTTCAACAATCAGGAATTCAAAATTTAGTAATTCATCCTTTCGATGAGGTGTTTTCACAACTTACAGCAGAAGAATTTGTTAAACAGGTCTTGGTAGATCGATTTCAAATAGCAAAAATTGTGATTGGTTATGATCATCATTTTGGAAAAAATAGATCTGCTAATATTCATGATTTAATTGCTTTTGGAGAACAATACGGCTTTGAAGTAGTTCAAATTCAAGCTCAAGAAATTCAAGAAGTATCTGTTAGTTCTACTAAGATTAGAAATGCCTTACATCAAGGAAAGGTAGCGCTTGCAAATAAATATCTAGGATATAACTACTCAATAACGGGAAGTGTAGTCAAAGGAAAACAATTGGGTAGAACCATTGGTTTTCCAACTGCTAATATTCAAATTCAAGAAGGTTATAAGTTGATTCCAACAAATGGATCTTATTTTGTAAAAGCAAATTTAGACTCTCAGAAAGTGTTTGGAATGATGAACATTGGTTTTAATCCAACATTTGATGGCGATAATCAAACTATTGAAGTTCATTTTTTTGACTATCAATCAGATTTGTATGATAAACAAATTACAATTGAATTCTTGAAGTTCATTAGAAAAGAACAAAAATTTGACTCGGTTAATTTATTAATTGAACAATTAAAAAAAGATGAATTACAGTGTAGAAATTATTTTATGCAGCTGTAATTACTTTAGATATAATAAAAATACAACTTCAGGTGAATTGGTTACTGAAACAAATTTCCTAATTTTGCCAACTCAATAAAAATACAAACTATGAGTATTACTAGACACAATTGGACTAAAGAAGAAATCGTGGCGTTATATAATAAGCCATTAATGGATTTGCTTTATGAAGCAGCAAGTGTTCATAGACAATACCATGACCCAAATGTGGTACAGGTATCAACATTATTATCTATCAAAACAGGTGGTTGTCCTGAAGATTGTGGGTATTGTCCACAAGCTGCAAGATATCATACAGATGTTGAAGGAAATGACTTGATGTCTGTAAGTCAAGTAAAAGCACAAGCTTTGCGTGCTAAAGCAAGTGGGTCTTCTCGTGTTTGTATGGGTGCAGCTTGGAGAAACGTGAAAGACGGACCTGAGTTTGATGATGTGTTAGAAATGGTACGTACTATCAATAAATTAGATATGGAGGTATGTTGTACTTTAGGTATGCTTACTGAAAACCAAGCACACCGTTTGGCAGAAGCTGGATTATATGCATACAATCATAATTTAGATACTTCAGAAGAATATTATAAAGAAGTAATTTCTACTCGTGGATTTGAAGATCGTATTGAAACGATTAATAATGTGCGTAAAACAAACGTAACTGTTTGTAGTGGTGGAATTATTGGTATGGGTGAAAGTGTAGAAGATAGAGCCGGGATGTTAGTTGCATTATCTACATTAAATCCTCAACCAGAATCTGTGCCTATTAATGCATTAGTTGCTGTTGAAGGGACTCCTATGGAAGAAGAAAAACCAGTTGAAATCTGGGAAATGATTCGTATGGTAGCTACTACTAGAATTGTAATGCCAGAAACACAAGTTCGTTTATCTGCAGGAAGAACTAACATGTCTCGTGAAGGTCAAGCAATGTGTTTCTTTGCAGGAGCTAATTCAATTTTTGCAGGAGATAAATTATTGACTACTCCTAATCCAGACGTAAATGAAGACATGAAAATGTTTGAAATGTTAGGGTTGCAACCACAAAAACCATTTATCAAAAAAATGCAACCTGAGACAGTTGAAGCATGTGATTCTCAATATGAGTCATTAGGCGAAAAACCTAAATGGACAAGACCAGGACATACAATTGAAAGAAACCTGGAGACGTCAAAAAAATAATATTTAAAGGTAATTTTATAAATCTTTTTTAACTCGTTTTTATCATTCTAAAAAAGCATGAAAAATGAATTAAAAAAAATTGATTTTCTATTATAGAAAAATTATCTTTGCCACTTGAAAAAAACGCGGTGTGGCTATTTATTCACACGCATATTTATAAAATTATTTAGCTATTTATTAAATACATAAGCATGTCACAAGTAATAGGAAAAGTTTCGCAAATCATCGGGCCAGTAGTTGATGTAGTGTTCAACGGTAAAGATGTTGAGCTTCCAAAAATTTATGATTCATTAGAAATCACTAAGAAAGACGGTACTATTTTAGTATTAGAAGTACAATCTCACGTTGGGGAGAATACTGTTCGTACTATTTCTATGGATTCTACTGATGGTTTAAGCAGAGGGTACGATGTAGTAAGTACAGGAGCATCAATCAAAATGCCAGTTGGAGCGGATGTTTACGGACGTTTGTTTAATGTGGTAGGAGATGCTATTGATGGTTTAGGTGATTTACCTAAAACAGGAGATAACGGAATGTCTATTCACCGTTCTGCTCCAAAATTCGAAGATTTGTCAACTTCATCTGAAGTTTTATTTACAGGTATTAAAGTAATTGACTTAATTGAGCCTTACGCAAAAGGAGGTAAAATTGGTTTGTTTGGAGGTGCTGGAGTAGGTAAAACAGTATTGATCCAAGAGTTGATTAACAATATCGCAAAAGGTCACGGTGGTCTTTCTGTATTCGCAGGAGTAGGAGAAAGAACTCGTGAAGGAAATGACTTACTTCGTGAGATGTTAGAGTCAGGAATTATCAAATACGGAGAAGAATTCATGCACTCTATGGAAAATGGAGGATGGGATTTATCTAAAGTAGATATGAAAGGATTAAGAGATTCTAAAGCTACTTTCGTATTTGGACAAATGAATGAGCCACCTGGAGCACGTGCACGTGTTGCATTATCAGGTTTATCTATTGCTGAGTACTTCCGTGATGGAGCTGGTTCAGACCAAGGGAAAGACGTACTTTTCTTCGTAGATAATATCTTCCGTTTTACTCAAGCGGGATCTGAAGTATCTGCATTATTAGGACGTATGCCTTCTGCAGTAGGATACCAACCTACATTAGCAACAGAGATGGGAGCTATGCAAGAGCGTATTACATCTACTAAAAAAGGATCTATTACATCTGTACAAGCGGTTTACGTACCTGCGGATGACTTAACTGACCCGGCGCCAGCTACAACTTTCGCCCACTTAGATGCTACTACAGTATTATCTCGTAAAATTGCTGAGTTAGGTATTTACCCAGCGGTAGATCCATTAGATTCTACTTCTCGTATCTTAACTCCAGAAATCTTAGGTGCAGATCACTATAACTGTGCTCAAAGAGTAAAAGAAATCTTACAAAAATACAAACAACTTCAAGATATCATCGCTATCTTAGGTATGGAAGAATTATCAGAAGATGATAAATTAGTTGTAGCAAGAGCACGTCGTGTACAACGTTTTTTATCTCAACCATTCCACGTAGCTGAGCAATTTACAGGTATTCCTGGAGTATTAGTTGATATTAAAGATACTATCAAAGGATTTAACATGATTATTGATGGTGAGTTAGATCACTTACCAGAATCTGCTTTCAACTTGAAAGGTTCTATCCAAGATGCTATTGATGCAGGAGAGAAAATGTTAGCTGAAGCATAATTTTTATAATCATTAACGCTAAAGCATAAACAGATGATTTTAGAAATTGTATCACCAGAGGCAACTTTGTTTTCAGCTGAAATTACTTCAGTAACTCTTCCAGGAGTTTCAGGTAGCTTTCAGATTTTAAACAATCACGCGCCAATTGTTTCTGTTCTTGAGAAAGGAACAATTAAAGTATCCGCTCCAAGTTTTACTTTGTCAAAAGTGGCTAAAGAAAAATTTGTTGTAATCAATGATCAAAATGTTTCATTAGAAATTTCTTCTGGAACAGTTGAATTAAACAACAATAAAGTAATTGTTTTAGTGGACTAATTCTTTATTTTGAATAATAGAAATCCCCAATGTTATGCATTGGGGATTTTTTTGTTATAGGAGATATCTAAGATGAAAAAAAGCCGCTATTTAGCGGCTTTTTATGGATTTAAACGGGTTTTGAATTACTCATTTAATAATTTAGATATTTCATCTAATCTAGGTGTTAAAATGATTTCTATACGTCTGTTTTTAGCTTTTCCTTCCGAGGTTGAGTTGCTTACTAATGGAGAGAATTCACCTCTACCTGCTGCGGTTAGATTTTGTTTGTTGATTTTTTTATTTTCACTTAAAATACCAACAATTGCTGTAGCTCTTTTAGTGGATAAATCCCAGTTATCGGCTATTGGTCCATTGGCAGTGAAGCTGTCATCGTCTGTGTGGCCTTCAATTAATACAGCAATGTCAGGGTTGTCACCAAGTACTTTTCCTAATTCTACTACTGCTTTTTTACCTTCTGGTCCTACTGCCCAACTTCCTGAGCTGAAAAGTAATTTATTTTCCATAGAAACGTATACTTTTCCATTTTTTTGCTCTACTGTTAATCCTTTTCCTGTAAAACTATTTAATGCTTTAGCTAAGGTTTCTTTTAGTTTTTTCATGCTGGCTTCTTTGCTAGCAATTAAATCTTCAAGTTCTTTTAGTCGTTGCGAGTTTTTGTTTAGTTTTTCTTGTTCTAAGGTAAGTGCTTTTCCTTTTGCTTCTAATTGGGCTAATAACTCTCTGTTTTTGTTCATGTTACTTTGAACAGATTCGTTACTATTTTTCTCTAAAGCGTTGTATGAATCTTGTAGGATTTTGAATTTGTTTTGCAATGCAGTGTTATCCGTTTTTAATCTGTTTAATTCAGATTTTGCATTTTCAAGATCAGTTGCCAAGTTTTTCTTATCGGCTTCTAGTAGGTTTTTGGCTTTTAATAATTCGGCATTTTCATCCGCTACGGCTCTATTTTCTTTTTTTAGAGCGGTGTACTTTGTTTCTAAGTCTGTGTACATTTTTTTGGATACACAAGAAGTAGTAAGTGCTAATACGGATGTTGCAATTGCAATTTGTTTAATCATGAGTTACGGTATTAGTTAGTATCAATTTCTACAACAATTGGGCAGTGGTCTGAGTGTTTGGCTTCAGGTAAAATATATGCCCTTTTGATTTTGTCTTTTAAATTTTCGGTGGTTAAATGATAGTCAATACGCCAACCTTTGTTGTTTCCTCTTGCTCCCGCTCTGTAACTCCACCAAGAATAGTTGTGAGGTTCAGGATTGAGCATTCTAAAGCTGTCTACAAATCCGTTATTGATAAATTGATCTAACCAAGCGCGTTCTTCGGGAAGGAATCCTGAGGTGTTTTTGTTGCGTATTGGGTCATGGATGTCAATTTCTTTGTGACAGATGTTGTAATCGCCACAGATTAATAAATTTGTGACGGTTTGTTTTAATTGGTTTACATATTCTTGAAAATCGTCCATGTATTTAAATTTGTACTCCAATCTGTCTATGTTGGTACCTGATGGTAAATATAAACTCATTACGGATAGGTTGTCATAATCTACTCTTAAATTACGTCCTTCAAAATCCATGTGTTCAATTCCGGTTCCAAATTCAATGTGATTTGGTTTTTCTTTGCAAAGTATAGCCACTCCACTGTAGCCCTTTTTGGTAGCTGGAAAGTAATATTGATAAGGATATCCAGCTGCTGTAATTTCTTCTGTTGGAATTTGACTTTCTACGGCTTTAATTTCTTGCAAACAGATGATGTCTGGATTGGCTTGTTGTAACCAATCTAAAAAACCTTTAGTGATTGCGGCTCTAATTCCGTTGACGTTATACGATATAACTTTCATATGTTAAAATTTGGATTCCAAATGTAATAAAAAAGAACATCATATTATTATTAGTCTTTGAACCCTAGTTTTTTTTTTATCTTTGTCTTTCCTTTATAAAGAAAAGAAACGAATGGGTTTAGTTACTGCAAAAGAGGTTGCAAAGGCAATTAAAATGGAAAAATATGGTGCCTTAGGTACTTTTTCAGGCTGGGTCTTAATGAAGATTCTTAGAATCTCTACGCTTAATGCTGTATATAATAGGAATAAGCATTTGGAAGACTTAGAATTTTTGAATTCCATTATTGACGATTTAGAAATTAAATTTGATATTCCAGAGGAAGATTTAAAACGTTTGCCAAAAGATGGAGCGTATATTACCATTTCAAATCATCCTTTAGGAGGAGTCGATGGAATTTTGCTTTTGAAATTAATGTTGGAGAAAGAGCCAAATTTCAAAATCATTGCTAATTTCTTATTACATCGTATTGTTCCTTTGAAAAAATACGTAATGCCAGTAAATCCTTTTGAAAATCATAAGGATGCTAAGTCAAGTGTTATTGGTATCAAAGAAACCTTACGTCATTTAAGTGATGGTAAACCATTAGGAATGTTTCCGGCAGGAGAAGTTTCTACCTATAGAGACGGAGAGTTGGTAGTTGACAAAGCTTGGGAAGAAGGAGCTATAAAAGTGATTCGAAAAGCTCAAGTTCCTGTGGTTCCTATTTATTTTCATGCCAAAAACAGTAGATTGTTCTATTTCTTATCGGCTATTGGGAGTACGTTGCGTACAGCTAAATTACCTTCGGAATTATTTAGTCAAAAAAATAGAGCCATTAAAGTTCGTATTGGAAAACCAATTTCTGTTGCGGAACAAAATGAATACAAAACCATTGATGAATTCAATGAGTTTCTAAGAAAAAAAACCTACATGCTTTCCAATGCTTTTGATAGAGAAAAAGAAAGTATCTTGCCAAGTTTCAGTTCTACCGCTGCGCCAAAAGAAATTGTAACTCCAGTTAATGTAGAGAAATTAGAAGCCGAAATTATCGCTTTACGTGAAGCTGATTCTAGGCTGTTTCAAAGCAAAAATTACGAAGTGTTTTTTGCTAAAGCAGATCAAATTCCAAATATATTACATGAAATAGGTAGATTGAGAGAAATTACTTTCCGTGAAGTAGGTGAAGGTACTAATGAATCTATCGATTTGGATAAGTATGATAATTACTACAGGCACCTATTTCTTTGGGATGACGAAGCTAAGAAAGTAACGGGCGCATACAGAATGGGCTTGGGTGCAGAGATTTATGAAAAACATGGTATTGAAGGTTTTTATATTAATAGCTTGTTTGGAATTGACAATGAATTACATGACATGATGAGTAAGTCTATTGAAATGGGACGTGCATTCATTATTAAAGAATATCAGCAAAAACCAATGCCTTTATTCTTGTTGTGGAAAGGAATTATTCATACCACTTTACATTTCCCAGAATATCAGTACCTATTAGGAGGAGTTAGTATTTCAAATCAATTTTCAGATTTTTCTAAATCATTGATGATTGAGTTCATGAAATCACACTACTACGATCCATACATTGCTCAATATGTTCATCCTAAAAAAGAATTTAGGGTAAAATTAAAAGATGCCGATAAAGACTTTGTATTTAATGAAACAGAAGCCGATTTAAATAAATTTGATAAAGTCATAGACGAATTAGAACCTGGGAATTTAAGATTACCAGTATTAATTAAAAAATATATCAAACAAAATGCTCGATTAGTTGCATTTAATGTAGATCCTCTTTTTAATAACGCTATCGACGGTTTAATTTACATTAGAGTATCAGATATTCCTGAAAGCACGATGAGGCCTGTAATGGAAGAATTTCAAGCTGAATTAGAGCGTAAAGCTTCTGAAAAAGAAGATTAGTCATTGTATTTTACAAAAGCCACCTGAGAAGGTGGCTTTTTTGTAGCTAAAATAAAAAAGGGAGGTGTTTTGAATACCTCCCTTTTTTTAATTTTGAATATGATTAAATCTTTTTTAACCAATTACTTATTGATACTTCATTTTCAATGATCGATTTTAATTCAGAAATAGCAACTCTATCTTGAATCATAGTATCTCTGTGTCTAATAGTAACTGTTTGATCTTCTAAAGTTTGGTGATCAACAGTAATACAGAATGGAGTTCCAAGCGCGTCTTGACGTCTGTAGCGTCTTCCAACTGCATCTTTCTCGTCGTAAGCTACCGCAAAATCCCAACGTAAGTCTTCAATGATTTGTTGTGCTAATTCTGGCAAACCGTCCTTTTTAATCAATGGTAAGATAGCTGCTTTAGTAGGAGCCAATACAGATGGTAATTTAAGCACTGTTCTTGATGATCCGTCCTCTAATGTTTCTTCTTGTAACGAAGTAGCAAAAACGGCTAAGAACATACGGTCTAATCCTACAGATGTTTCAACAACATAAGGAACGTAGTTTTTGTTTAATTCTGGGTCAAAATACTGTAATTTTTTTCCAGAATACTCTTCGTGTGCTTTTAAATCAAAGTCTGTTCTTGAGTGAATTCCTTCTAATTCTTTAAATCCGAATGGGAATTCAAATTCAATATCTGCAGCGGCATTAGCGTAGTGAGCTAATTTTTCGTGGTCATGGAAGCGGTATTTACTTTTTCCTAAACCTAATGAAAGGTGCCATTTTAAACGAGTGTCTTTCCAGTGGTGGTACCATTGCATTTCTTCTCCTGGACGAACAAAAAATTGCATCTCCATCTGTTCAAATTCACGCATACGGAAAATGAATTGTCTAGCTACAATCTCATTACGGAATGCTTTTCCAGTTTGTGCAATTCCAAAAGGAACTTTCATACGTCCTGATTTTTGAACGTTTAAAAAGTTTACAAAAATACCTTGTGCTGTTTCAGGACGTAAATATAGATCCATTGCAGTATCTGCAGAAGCACCTAATTTAGTTCCAAACATTAAGTTAAATTGACGTACTTCTGTCCAGTTTTTAGATCCTGAATCTGGGCAAGCAATTTCTAATTCTTCAATTAATGCTTTAACGTCTTCTAAATTCTCAGTTTCTAATGAACGAGCCATTCTTTCTAAAATAGCTCTTTCTTTGCTTTTGTATTCAATTACACGAGCGTTTGTAGAAACAAATTCTTCTTCGTTGAAGGCCTCTCCAAAACGAGCTCTCGCTTTTTCAATTTCTTTAACTGCTTTCTGGTTTAATTTTTCGGCATAATCCTCAATTAAAACATCGGCTCTGTATCGTTTTTTTGAATCTTTATTATCAATTAATGGGTCATTAAAAGCGTCTACGTGACCTGATGCCTTCCAAGTTGTTGGATGCATCAAAATAGCAGCGTCTAGACCTACTATATTGTCATTCATTTGAACCATTGATTTCCACCAATATTCACGGATGTTTTTCTTTAATTCAACCCCGTTTTGTGCGTAATCATATACTGCACTTAATCCATCATATACTTCGCTAGAAGGGAAAATGAACCCGTACTCTTTTGCGTGCGAAATAATGTTTTTAAATATATCTTCTTTTTTTGCCATGTCACAAAATTATAAATTCTGATTTTAATTCTGCAATAATACATCATTTTTGGAAGTCTTATTTTATTATATTGAATTAATATTTGATGTTATGTTTTTTTCAGGTTTAATAGATTTGTTTTTTCCGTTATGTTGCGCTGGATGCGACTCTGTTTTGGTGGATTCTAAGTTGATACTTTGTCCATCATGTAGGCATGATGTTGCGCAGACCAATCATTTTTTATTTTTAGAAAATGAAGCTTTTCGTAAATTTTTTGGTAGAGTGAATTTAATTCATGGTTCGTCGTTTTTGTATTTGACCAAAGGTGGGATTGTTCAACATATGATTCATCAATTAAAATACAAAGGGCGTCAAGATGTGGGGATTTTGTTAGGGAATTGGTACGGAGGGTTATTGGTTGAGCAAAAGATTTTGACAACGGTAGATTGTATTATTCCTGTTCCATTGCATGCTAAGAAATTTAAGGAGCGAGGGTACAATCAGTTATTTACTTTTGGAGGCGCACTTTCCAATCAAATGGGAGTTTCTTTTTTAGAAAATGCATTGTTTCGTAATTATTACCAAGTTTCTCAGTCTACTAAGGATTTTATGAAAAGATCTGAGATGCAATCATCTTATTTTGAATGTAATCCCGATTTTGATTTGAGAGGGAAACATGTTTTATTAATAGACGACGTATTGACTACTGGTGCTACTCTTACGGCTTGTTGTGAAGTGTTGCTTGAAATACCTGGAATTCAAATTAGTATTGTTACTATGGCTATGGCTCATTCTATTTGATAAAGTTAAATTATCATTTAGAAAAGGTTTTGTTTAAAAATGAATGCTTATTTTTGGGCTATTATAACTTAAAACAATTATTATGGCTTTTGAATTACCTCAATTACCGTATGCATATGATGCATTAGAGCCGCATATTGATGCTAGAACAATGGAAATCCATCATTCTAAGCACCATAATGCTTATACTACAAATTTAAATGCAGCAATTGCTGGAACTGATTTAGAAGGAAAAACGATTGAGAATATTTTAATCAATCTTGATATGTCTAATGGAGCTGTTAGAAATAACGGTGGTGGTTTCTATAATCATAATTTATTCTGGACAGTAATGAGTCCTAATGGAGGTGGTTTACCAACAGGAGATTTATTGACTGCTATTGAAAGAGACTTTGGGACATTTGAAGAGTTTAAAGCTAAGTTTGCTAAAGCAGGTGCTACACAATTTGGGTCTGGATGGGCTTGGTTATGTGTGTTACCAGGAGGTAAATTAGAAGTTTGTGGTACTCCAAATCAAGATAATCCATTAATGCCAGAAGTTGGTTGTGGAGGAACTCCTATTTTAGGTATGGATGTTTGGGAGCATGCTTACTACTTAAACTACCAAAACCGTCGTCCTGATTATATTGAAGCTTTCTTTAATGTAATTGACTGGGTTGAAGTATCAAGACGTTTTGCTTTAGAGAAATAATATTTTTCTTTTTCTATAATAAAAAAGGGACTCTTAAATTAAGAGTCCCTTTTTTAATGGAATAGGTTTTGGTGTTTTATTAGATTTGAGAAACTCTCAAAGTGTTCACCATTCCTTTATCTTGAACAGGCATTGCTACTAAATTGATAATGTAGTCACCGTTTTCTACGTGTGGTGTAGTACTAGCAATACTGTTAATGTCAGCAATAGTTTCGTCTGTACTTACATCTTTGTCATAGAAAAATGATTGTACTCCCCATAATAAGTTTAATTGAGTTACCATTCTTCTGTTTCCAGTGAATACTAAAATGTTTGCGTTAGGTCTCCAAGAAGAAAGGTGGAAAGCAGTATATCCACTATTTGTGAATGTAGTAATTGCTTTAGCTCCTATAGAATTTGCAAATTGTGATGCAGTGTGACAAATTGTTTTAGTGATATAACGCTCATTTCTTGTTTTAGGAGCCTCTTGAGGAACGCTAATAAGAGGAGAATTTTCTACCGCTTTGATAATTTGAGACATTCTTTGGATTACTTGTACAGGGTAGTTTCCTGCAGCAGTTTCTCCAGATAACATAACGGCATCAGCACCGTCCATTACAGAGTTTGCAACGTCATTTACTTCCGCACGAGTTGGAGTTAAACTAGTAATCATAGTTTCCATCATTTGTGTAGCTACAATTACTGGGATGTGAGCGTTTTTGGCTCTTACAATTAATTCTTTTTGAACTAAAGGAACTTCGTGTGCAGGTAATTCAACACCTAGGTCACCACGAGCTACCATTAATGCGTCACAGTAGTTTGTGATTTCGTCCATGTTTTCTAATGCTTCTGGCATTTCGATTTTTGCAACGATAGGAATTTTTACAGGAGAATTTTTAGCAATTAATTCTTGTAAATCTTGTAAGTCTCTTGGAGTTTTTACGAACGATAGTGCAATCCAATCTACTTCTTGCTCAATAGCGAATAATGCGTCTGCAATATCTTTTTCTGTTAAAGCTGGTAAAGAGATTTTAGTGTTAGGTAAGTTAACTCCTTTTTTAGATTTTAAATCACCACCTTGTAATACTTTTGCGACAACCTCTGTGTTCTTGTCTGTAGATACAATTTCGAAAATTAATTTTCCGTCATCTAATAAAATTTTCTCTCCTGGATTTACATCGTTAGGGAAGTTTTGGTATTTCATGAACACTCTTTCTTTGGTCCCAATGATGTCTTCTGCAGTAGTGAAAGTGATAATATCACCATCGTTAACTACTACACCATCTTCCATAACACCTACACGTAATTTAGGTCCTTGTAAGTCAGCTAAAATGGCAGTAGTGTAACCAAATTCTTTATTAATAGAACGAATGTATTCAATTCGTTGTTTTACATCGTTGTAATCCGCGTGTGAAAAGTTGATTCTGAATACATTTACACCTGCTTCAATCATGTCTTTAATGATTTCTTTCGTGCTGCAAGCAGGTCCAAGTGTAGCTACAATTTTTGTTTTCTTATTTGTATGCATTCGTTTTAAAATATTAAATTATATTTATTTTTTATTAAATGATCTTCAATGATATAACTACTAAAGATTTCTTCAATTTTGTTTATTTTTCTAAGAATACGGCTTATTTTGTCTTCGTCTGCATTGGTGATTTTTATGAAAAAATCAACTTTTTTAAATTCTGGCAACCAATAATAGGTTGTGGTAATTGTGTTTTCTGCATTGGAGAAAAGCGTATTGTTGTTGGATTCTAAATTAGTGGTGTAGGTTTTGTTTTGAATTAAATTCCAATCTCTACATTTTTTTTTATCTCGATGATAAAAACGTGTAAAGAAAACCTCTTGGTTGTTTATTCTAAAATCTATAGGGTCCTCTATTTTAAAAAGGATTTTAAGTTTTAGATTTAGAACAAATGCTAATTTGTAATCCGATAGAGTTGTGTGAATTGCAACGAGGCGGTATTGCTCCTCGTCTTCATCAAATAGCTCTATTTTGTGTTTTATTTGCATTTAAGCTAAAATAAGCTGCAAAGATACACTTTTGTATTTTAAATATAGAATTTGCAATCTCTTTTTGTAGATAAAAAGTGTGCTTTAGTTTGGTTTTGCTTCAATTTGGTTTTGTAATGCAAAATATGCTCTCTGAGAGGCTTTTTCTTCGGCTTTTTTCTTTGAGCTTGCTCTGGCTTTGGCTATTGTTTGGTTGTCAATATATAATTTAGCCGAAAACATTTTGTCTCCGTTGGCTTCATTGTCTTCTTGTAGTTCGTAGCGAAATTCTTTTTTCTCTTTTTGACACCATTCTATTACAAGGCTTTTGTAGCTAGAAATTTTTGTTTCTAGTTTGTTGATGTCAACATGAGGCTTTAATATTTTATTGTGTATGAATTGTTCGCATATTAAATAGCCTTGGTCTAAATAGATTGCGCCAATAAAGGCTTCAAATAGATTTCCATGTATATTTTCTCCAAATTGTGAATTCGGGATTTTTGAATCTAAGAACGTGATTAAGTTTAGTTTTTTTCCTAAGAAATTTAGGTGTTCTCTATTTACTATTTTGGATCTCATTTTGGTTAAATATCCTTCGTCTCCTTTTGGTTCTAATTGGTAAATGTGGGCTGAGATAATTGAGCCTAACATGGTGTCTCCTAGGAATTCTAAGCGTTCAAAATTAACAGAGAGTCCTTCGTTGTTGGTTTTGTTTGCAGACCTGTGTGTGAAGGCTTCTTGGTATAGGTTGATGTTCTTTGGTTTAAAACCTAAGATTTGAGTGATTTGTTCAAAAAAAATCCCGTCTGAAGCAGATCGGGATTTTTTTAAAATATTTTTTAGAAACTGCATTTCTGTTAGTTTTCTAATTTTTTAATAAGTACACATGCGTTGTGACCTCCAAAACCAAAAGTATTACTCATTACTACTTTCATGTCTCTTTTTTGAGCTTTATTGAAAGTGAAGTTTAATTTTTGGTCAATGTCTTCATCGTCCTCAAAGTGGTTGATGGTTGGTGGAACAATACCGTGTTTGATTGAAAGTACAGAAGCGATGGTTTCTATAGCTCCAGCTGCTCCTAATAAGTGACCTGTCATAGACTTTGTTGAATTTAAATTCATAGTGTATGCGTGTTCACCAAATACTTGTTGAATTGCTAGAGATTCTGCTTTGTCTCCTAGTGGAGTAGATGTTCCGTGCATGTTTACTCCGTCTACGTCTGTTGGTTGTAAACCGGCATCTCTTAAACAATTTAACATTACGTTTCTTGCTCCAGTTCCTTCTGGATGTGGTGCGGTGATATGGTGAGCGTCTGCACTCATACCTCCACCACCTACTTCACAGTAAATGGTAGCTCCACGTGCAATTGCATGTTCGTATTCTTCTAATACTAATGCTCCAGCACCTTCTCCTAATACGAATCCTTCACGGCCTTTGTCCATTGGACGAGATGCTGTTTGTGGGGCGTCATTACGGGTTGATAATGCGTGTAATGCGTTGAAACCTCCAATACCTGCAATAGTTACAGCTGCTTCAGAACCACCTGAAATGATTACGTCTGCATGTCCTAAACGGATATAGTTGAAAGCGTCAATGATTGCGTTTGTAGATGATGCACAAGCAGATACTGTTCCAAAGTTTGGCCCTCTAAATCCGTATTTGATAGAGATGTGTCCACAAGCGATGTCTCCAATCATTTTAGGAATAAAGAAAGGGTTGAATTTAGGTGTTCCGTCACCAGCTGCAAAATTTAAAACTTCATTTTGAAAAGTTTCTAATCCTCCAATACCAGATCCAAAAATAACACCAGCTCTGTCTTTGTCTAATTTATCTAAGTCAAAATTTGCGTCAGCCATAGCTTCGTCTGCGGCAACCATTGCATATTGCGCGTAACGGTCCATTTTTCTAGCTTCTTTACGTTCAATAAAATCTTCTACGTTGAAGTTTTTAAGTTCGCAAGCAAATTGGGTTTTGAATTTTGATGCGTCAAAATAAGTGATAGGAGCAGCTCCGCTTACTCCGTTAATTAATCCATTCCAGTATTCTTGGATGTTATTTCCAATTGGAGTTAAAGCTCCTAAACCGGTGATTACAACTCTTCTTAATGCCATAACTTTAAATTTTGTTGCTGTTAAAAACACCCATGTATCTATATGAAAGAAACATGGGTGCTTGAGTATATTTTAGTAAAGATATTAAATCTTTTTACTTTTTGTTTTTGAATGTAAAAAAATAATAACACCCGTAGACTAAGAAAGTTACGGGTGTAAATTAATTATTTTTTTGCTTCTTCGATGTAAGAAACCGCTTGACCTACAGTAGCAATGTTTTCTGCTTGGTCGTCTGGAATTTGAATATCAAATTCTTTTTCGAATTCCATGATAAGCTCTACAGTGTCTAATGAGTCAGCTCCTAAATCATTAGTGAAGCTTGCTTCTGTTACCACTTCGTTTTCGTCAACACCTAATTTGTCTACGATGATCGCTTTTACTCTTGATGCAATGTCTGACATAATTTTTAATTTTAGAATTTAATTTTGGGACAAAAATATAAAACTTTAGTTTAAAACAATGGATTCGTTTCAAAAATGTTAAAGGATTTGTCTTTTGGGTCAATTAATTACATGAAATACGGGGTTGTTTGCTGAATTATTCTTTTTTTTGCACGTATATAAATTTATTTCTTTTACTATGAAAAACATTGTAGTTCTGGCTTCTGGGTCGGGTTCAAATGCTGAGAATATCGTGAATTATTTTTCTAACAATGATCAGGTAACGGTTCGTGCAATTATGACTAATAATTCTAAAGCAGGTGTGATTGAAAGAGCTAATAGGTTGGGTGTAGAATGTGTGGTGTTTTCGAAAGAAGAAATGGTTAACGGTACTTTGTTAACTCAACTTAAAGGATTTGGGACTGATTTAATTGTTTTGGCAGGATTTTTATTGAAATTTCCTGAAAATATTATTGAAGCATACCCTAATGCTGTAATTAATGTACATCCAGCATTGTTGCCTAATTATGGAGGGAAAGGAATGTATGGAATGCATGTTCATGAAGCTGTGGTGGCTAATGGGGAGAAGGAAACAGGGATTACCATTCATTATGTAAATGAAAATTATGATGAAGGAGCTACTATATTTCAGGCCAAAACTCAAGTAGATCCAAATGATACGGCTCATAATGTAGCTGCTAAAATTCATGTTTTAGAGCAAAATCATTTTCCAGAAATTGTGGCTTCGGTTTTAAATAAGTTGTAATGAATTCATCTTTTGAAGTTAGGATCTATACGGACGGTGCTGCTAAAGGAAATCCCGGTAACGGGGGGTATGGCATTGTGATGGAATGGGTTGGAAAGCCTTATAAGAAAGAATTTTACGAAGGTTTTAGACTTACTACAAATAATAGAATGGAATTATTGGCTGTGATTGTTGCTTTGGAAAAATTAAAAATTCCTAACACGAAAGTACTTGTGGTTTCAGATTCAAAATATGTAGTTGATGCAGTTGAGAAACGTTGGGTGTTTGGTTGGGCACAAAAAGGATTTAAGGATAAAAAAAATCCAGATTTGTGGTCGCGCTTCTTGAAAATTTATGCCAAACATGAAGTTTTGTTTAAATGGATTAAAGGGCATAATAATCATCCTCAAAATGAACGATGTGATGAATTGGCGGTGATGGCCTCTATGCAGTCAAAATTGTCAATTGATGCCTACTATGAACAGTTGGATGCTAAATTACTTTGATAAGCATGAACTTCTTATTTCATTGGTTGTAATTTTGTAATAGATAAAGTATCTTTGTCCTTTAAAACTTGAATACAAAATCATGAGTAAATTATTGATTGTTGGTACTGTTGCGTTTGATGCAATTGAGACTCCATCTGGTAAAACAGATAAAATTTTAGGAGGAGCGGGGACTTATATTGGTTTGTCGGCATCTTTTTTTGACGTGCAGTCTGCTATCGTTTCGGTGGTTGGGGACGATTTTCCTCAAGAATACATTGAATTATTAACAAATCGAAACATTAATGTTGAAGGTTTAGAAGTAGTACAAGGAGGAAAAACCTTCTTTTGGAGTGGTCGTTACCACGACAATTTGAATATGCGTGATACTTTAGAAACACAATTAAATGTATTGGCCGATTTTAATCCAGTGGTTCCAGCTTCATATCAAGATTCTGATATTGTATTGTTAGGAAATTTACACCCATTGGTTCAAAATGGTGTTTTGGATCAATTAACAGCTAAACCTAAATTGGTTATTTTAGACACTATGAATTTCTGGATGGATTGTGCTTTACCAGAATTATTAGAGGTAATTAAACGCGTTGACGTGATTACTATTAATGATGAAGAAGCAAGACAATTGTCTGGAGAATATTCATTAGTGAAAGCAGCTGTAAAAATCCATGCTATGGGTCCTAAGTATGTGGTAATCAAAAAAGGAGAGCATGGAGCATTATTGTTTGAAGGTGAAGAGATCTTTTTTGCGCCAGCATTACCATTAGAAGAAGTATTTGATCCAACAGGAGCAGGAGATACTTTTGCAGGAGGATTTGCAGGATATTTGGCTCAATCTGATGATATTACTTTCCAAAATATGAAAAATGCCATTATTTATGGTTCAAATTTAGCATCTTTCTGTGTTGAAAAATTTGGAACTGAACGTATGGTAAATTTACAATCTGAGGAAGTTGCCTCAAGATTGAAACGTTTTAAAAAATTAACAGAATTTGACATTCAGTAAATAAGGGAAAGCCTCGGTACGTCGGGGCTTTTTTGTTTGAATGTTAGTAATATAACCCTTATAAAGGTTCAATAATAAAAAAATAGTTGTCATGAGCGATGCGTTAAAACATGAGTGTGGAATAGCTTTAGTTCGTTTGTTAAAACCTCTTGAGTATTACAAAGAGAAATACGGAACGGCTTTTTATGGAATACAGAAAATGTATTTGATGATGGAGAAGCAACACAACAGAGGACAGGATGGTGCAGGTTTTGCAAGTATTAAATTGGATGTAGAGCCAGGTCAGCGTTATATTAGTCGTGTGAGATCAAATCACGCACAACCTATACAAGATGTGTTTGCTCAAATTAATGAGCGTATTAATGAAGTGATGGATTCTCATCCAGAATACGCAGATAATGTACAAACCATTAAAGAAAATGTTCCTTATGTAGGAGAATTATTCTTAGGTCACGTACGTTACGGGACTTTTGGTAAAAATAGTATTGAAAGCGTTCACCCTTTCTTACGTCAAAGTAACTGGATGCACAGAAATTTAATTCTAGCAGGTAACTTCAACATGACCAATGTAAAGGAATTGTTTGAAAATTTAGTAGAATTAGGTCAGCATCCTAAAGAAATGGCCGATACGGTTACTGTAATGGAAAAAATTGGTCACTTTGTAGATAAAGAAGTGATGGGATTATACCAAGACTGTAAAGCAGAAGGGTTAAGTAAAAGAGATGCTTCACCAGAAATTGCAAAACGTTTGGATATTGCTAAAATATTGACTCGTTCTGCAAAAAATCTTGACGGAGGTTACGCTATGGCCGGAATGTTAGGTCACGGTGATGCATTTGTATTTAGAGATCCAGCAGGAATTCGTCCAGCATTTTTCTATCAAGATGATGAGGTAGTAGTAGTAGCTTCTGAAAGACCAGTGATTCAAACTGTGTTTAATGTTGCTTTTGATAAAGTTCAAGAAATTAAACCTGGAAATGCGTTAATTATCAAGAAAGATGGTCGAGTGTCTATGAATCAAATTTTAGATCCATTACCTCAAAAATCATGTTCGTTTGAAAGAATCTATTTCTCTAGAGGTAGCGATGCAGAAATTTATCAAGAGCGTAAAGATTTAGGGAAATTAACGTTACCTGCAATCTTAAAAGCGATTGACTCAGATACGGATAATACGGTTTTTTCATACATCCCGAATACAGCAGAGACTTCTTTCTACGGAATGGTTGAGGCGGCACAAGATTTCTTGAATCAACGTAAAAACAATTATATCTTAGAAAATAAAGATACTCTAACAGCTCAAACATTAGAGGAATTATTGAAAGTGAAAATCCGTACCGAAAAAATAGCCATCAAAGATGCTAAATTACGTACGTTTATTACAGAAGATAGCAGTCGTGATGACTTAGTTGCTCACGTTTATGACGTTACTTACGGGGTAATTAAGCCTACAGACAATTTGGTAATCATTGATGACAGTATTGTACGTGGTACTACTTTAAAGAAAAGTATTATCAAAATGATGGATCGTTTAGGACCAAAACGTATCGTAATTGTTTCGTCGGCTCCACAAATTAGATATCCAGATTGTTACGGAATTGATATGGCAAAATTAGAAGGTTTAATTGCCTTTAGAGCTGCTCTTGAATTATTGAAAGACCGTAACATGTATCATATAGTTGATGAGGTTTATGCTAAATGTAAAGCTCAAGAAAACTTTAAAGATAAAGATGTAGTGAATTATGTAACGGCAATTTATGATCAATTTAGTCCAGAGGAAGTTTCTGATAAAATTGCAGAAATGTTAAGTTCATCAAGTATTAAAGCGGATGTGAAAATTATTTTCCAAACGGTAGAAGATTTGCATAAAGCATGTCCTAAAAACTTAGGAGATTGGTATTTCACAGGTGATTATCCAACTCCAGGAGGAAATAGAGTAGTAAACAAAGCGTTCATTAATTTCTATGAAGGAAATGATGCTAGAGCTTACTAAAAAAAGTATTTTCATAAAAAATCCGCTATTTAGCGGATTTTTTTATGAAAATAAATTAACGAATGTATTTCCATGTAAAAGCGGCCAATTGAGCACCCAATATAGGGCCAATAATATAAAGCCAAATACTGGTTAGGTTTCCTGAAAGTAATGCCGGAGCTATACTTCGTACAGGATTCATAGAGGCGCCACTTATAGGGCCTGCAACTAGAGCTTCTAATAATATAGTTCCGCCTATGGCAAGTCCGGCCATAATTCCAGTTTCTTTGGATTCTTTTGCTGTAAATAAAATAATAATCATCAAAATATAGGTCATTGCAAATTCAAGAACTAAAGATTGAATTTCGCCGTTGGCAGGTAATGTTGCTCCAAGTGTTTTGGATTCTGGAAAGGTGATTTTTAAAATTAAACAAGCTAATATTCCTCCAATGAATTGTGCCTTTAGGTAAGGTAAAATTTCTTTTTTATCAAATAATCCTAAGTTAGCAAAAGCTAAAGTTACCGCTGGATTAAAATGAGCTCCCGATTTCTCTCCAAAAGCGTAAATCAGTGCGGTTACTATCAGTCCAAATACAATACAAATTCCTACATGTCCTAATGTGTTAGGGTATAGTGAATTGGTAATTATGGCTCCTAGTCCGCAGAATAAAAGGATGAAAGTCCCTAAAGCCTCACAGAAATAGTTCTTCATATTAATCTTCTTTTGATAAAGCATTCCAACCTCTAGCTTTTAAAGCAATTTTGGTATTGGCTCTAGTGATAAGATGCGTTCCTTCTGAAGCAGCCGTCATGTGTCCAATGATTGTAAGATTTGGATTTCCTTTTATTTTATCAAAATCTTCCATTTTAATAGTGAAAAGCAATTCGTAATCTTCACCTCCGTTAATGGCAACGGTAGTGCTATCAATATTAAATTCCTCACATACACTTATAAATTGTGGGTCTAATGGAAGTTTTTCTTCATACAGATTACAACCTACGTTAGACTGTTTACATAAATGCATGATTTCTGAAGATAATCCGTCTGAAATATCAATCATAGAAGTTGGTTTGATTTCTAATCCTTTAAGAATAGATTTGATATCTACACGAGCTTCTGGTTTTAATTGACGTTCTACTAAATAGTCATATTGGGCTAAATCCGGTTGAGAGTTTGGATTTACTTGAAATACTTGTTTTTCTCTTTCAAGAACTTGAAGTCCCATGTATGCAGCTCCTAAATCACCTGATACTACTAATAAATCATTGTTATTTGCGCCGTTTCTGTATACTAAATCCTCAGAATTGGCGTGTCCAATTGCGGTTACACTAATGATTAGTCCTTTTTGTGATGAGGTGGTGTCTCCTCCAATTAAATCAACATTGTAACCTTTACAAGCAAAAGCAATTCCTTCGTATAACTCCTCAAGAGCTTCTAATGGGAATCGATTTGAAACAGCAATGGAAACAGTAATTTGAGTAGGTGTCGCATTCATGGCACAAATATCCGATAGATTTACTACTACGGCTTTGTATCCTAAATGCTTTAAAGGCATATAGGCTAAATCAAAATGTACGCCTTCAATTAGTAAATCTGTAGAAATAACGGTTTGTTGATTCTTGAATTCTAAAACCGCTGCGTCATCACCAATACTTTTTAAAGTAGAGGTTTGTAAAGGTTTGAAATTGGCAGTTAAGTGTTCTATTAATCCAAATTCTCCTAATTGAGAAAGATCTGTTCTGGCTTGATTTTTATTTTCAATCATTTTATGATTTTTTCTGCAAAGATAAGGCATTTGTCTATTTCTTATAGGGATATTTGTTAATGATTGAACGGATTAGGTAGTTTGTGTTATCTAAAGGTTAACAGAAGATTTTGGACTTTACGAATCGTTTTTTTTTTTGTAAAATTGCATTGAAGTATGGTCTTCAGATTTTAGTAAAATTTAAATAATAAATGAAAATATTCGACATTGTAACCCTAACGGTAAATCCTTCTATAGATAAAAGTACGAGTTTTACAGGTTTAGTTCCTGAGCAAAAAATTAGATGTGCTAATGCACGATTTGATGCAGGCGGAGGAGGAATTAATGCCTCTAAGGCAATTTCTAGATTAGGAGGAGAGTCATTATGCGTATTGACTGCAGGGGGGAATAATGGGAATACATTAATTTCATTATTGGAAAATGAAGGAATTCAATGTGTTGCTGTAGCTACAAAAAATGAAACGCGTGAGAATTTCATAGCAGTAGATGAGAATACAAATGCTCAATATCGTTTCGGTTTTCCTGGAGCGACATTATTTGAAGATGAAAAAAACAAAATATTAGAAGAGATTAAGAAATTATCTCCAAAATATTTGGTTGCTAGTGGTAGTATTAATGAAGGTTTGTCTGATGGATTTTATCAAGAGGTAGCAGAGGTAGCTAAGGCTTGTAATGCGAAATTGATAGTAGATACTTCAGGACCTGCTTTAGAAAAAGTATTAGAAACAGGAGTTTATCTTGTGAAACCAAATGTAGGAGAATTGGCCAAAATGATTGGGGTAGAAAGTTTAGAGGCTGCAGAAGTTGAAGTGGCAGCTAGAAAAATTATCGCGTCAAAAGGTGCAGAGATTGTCGTGGTATCATTAGGGCCTCAAGGAGCTATATTAGTTTCTGCCGATGAAAGTCATTTGATTCCAGCTCCAAAAATTGCTAAGAAAAGTACTGTTGGTGCTGGAGATAGTATGGTTGGAGGTATGGTTTGGGCATTGTCTCAAGGCTTATCTTTGAAAGAAGTAGTTCAATGGGGGGTTGCTTGTGGATCTGCAGCTACTATGAACGAAGGAACTAAATTGTTTAGTTTAGAAGATGCGAATAGATTATTAGATTGGATTAAAAAACAATAATGTTCTTGTAAATCCAATTAAAAGGTAAAATGAAAATCCCAGCATTTGCTGGGATTTTCATTTTACCTTTTAATCGAGATGTGTGATTTAAATTCCTGAGATATTTTATTTATTGTGAAATAAACATGGAACCAATAATCATCAGCAGGGAGTGGTTTTCCATTTAGAGTTCCGTCCCAACCCGCTCCGCTAGGTTTGATTTCTGTGATGAAAGCTCCGTATCGGTCGTAGATTTTTATAATGCTGTCCGGCACATCTGTTAAGTCTTTAATGTTCCAAGTGTCATTAATACCATCTCCATTTGGAGTGAAGAAATTTTCGAACTTCATTACTTTTACAGGAAGAGTTGTTATGCCACAATCACCTTTAATATCTTTAATGGTTACTATGTGGATTCCTGAATCAACATCAGTAAAATAAGGTTCTTTTTGGAATTTACTGTTGTCTAGTTGGTATTCATATATTCCAAATCCGCCTTCAATTTTGACTTCAATATCAATTTTGCTGTCAAAAGCACCTAATGGAGTTGCTGTAGCTATAGCAGTACTTGATTTGTCTACAATAGCTTGTGTTGGATGATAACCGCAGTTGTTAATTCCGTCAGTTGTTAATTTAGTAATGGTCACGTCATAAGTTCCTAATGTGGTGGTGGTGTAATTCGGACCTGTATGTACAAGAGTGCCGTTTAAATACCAATTGACATCAAATATTCCAGGGTCTAATCCAGAATATAGCGTTGCGCTATTTAATGGATTGCCTGTAGCATTGTCAAGGCAAACTATTCCGTTTGGAATGGTTAGTCTGTTTAATGGGTATAATGTGATATTGTAACTAATTTCGCTATGACACAAAGGATTTTCGGCTGCTTCGGCGTATAGATATACTCTGTCTACAGTTGTAGAAGTGCCGTTATTTGTTAATGTGTATCCAGGAGGATATTTGGTTCCTGTTTTATTAGGTCCGCTATAATAATCACCAATTGTTGGAATTGGCAATGTATATGTTCCACAACGATCAATGTTTGGAATTGTCGATAATGAAGGCGTATATGAAATTGTAATGTTGAATACATTTTCATCAGTACATATTTGACGAGTTCCTTTTGTTGCGTAAACATAAATGGTTTGAGAGGTTGTAATTATTGTTCCTGCAGGAATTATGGCTCCAGATCCATTTGAACTGGTATAGTAGTTTCCAATACTCAAAGGAGGCAGAATATATTTGTCGCAAGTTGTGATGTCTTGGAACGTTCCTACATTTACTCCGGAAGCATCTATTTTAAATTGCGATTGTGATCCGCAGCCAATAGAGTCAGGCCATTCGTTATAGATGTAGACGGTTTGGCTTGTGTTGGTTGTGCTTCCTTCGGGAATTTGGATTCCGGTTCCGTTAGGACCGGTGAAATATTTTCCATTTACCAATGGAGGAAAAGTGAAACCAGTACAAGTGAATATGTCTGTTAAATTGTCTACAGGAGGTAGAGGTCTTAATGTAACGGTAAAGCTATTTTGATTTTCACATCCTGTAATTGGATTTTTGTCATAAACGTATATTGTTTGACTACTAGTGATAGATTGTCCGGCAGTTAGTACAGTTCCTGTTCCGTTAGGTCCGGTAAAATAATTTCCATTAGTCAATACTGGTAAAACGTATGGTTGTGTGATACATTGAGTAACATCAGCAGGTTTGTCTACTAAAGGTAATGGGTTTACGGTGATGTCATATTTTAAATTGCTAGTACAGTTTGGTGTAGTTGTAGTTATAGCATAATAATAAATTGTTTTACTACTGTTGATGTATAAGCCAGTAATTTCATTTCCTCCTCCATTTGGTTGGTCGTAATATTTGCCAAATGGAACCCATGGAATAGCAAAGCTACCACATGCAGTTACGGGTTTGTAGATAGTTGTGTCAATGATAGAAACGGTAAATGAGCTTTCATTTTCACAAAATGCATCAGAATTGTAAATGTATATTAAGGTTGTTGTATTTATTGTATTTCCTGCAAATAATGGGGTTCCTGTTCCTTTTGGTCCGGTAAAATAATTTCCGTTTTTTAGTGTAGGTAATGTATAACTATCACAAGTTACTACATCAGTAAGTTTGTCTACCAATGGCAGAGGATGTACTACAATGTCGTATTTGTCATCTTTACATACAGTATTGTTTATTTCTGCATGAAAGTAGATGCTTTGGTTTGTAGTTAATGCTTCTAATGGATTGAAATGCTTTCCGGTTTTGTTTGGTCCAGAATAAAAGGAACCGACGGCTGTTATTGGGATGTTATATTTATCACAAGCTTCTGTTGGGAATGTAATGTCTTTTAATAAAATAATTCTAAAACTAGATTCATTGGTACAGCCGTCGCTTGTAGGGCCATTAAAAACATAAATGATACTAGACGATGTAATGATAGTTCCTACAGGAAGTAATACTCCAGTCCCGTTTGGTCCTCCAGATTCAGAATAATAGTTTCCATTAGTTAATGGAGGGAGTGTAAATGAATCGCATCCTGCTAAATTAGTAACGATATCTACAGGAGGTAATGCGCTTATGATACAGTCAAAATTTGTAATAGAATAACATCCATTTTGCTTGTTTTCTTCCATTCTTGCCCAAATGGTTTTGTTAGAAAGTCCGTTTGGAATTTGATAAGCGGTTGGATTGCCAATTCTATTAGTATTGTTTTGAGCATCTGCTAAAGTGGTGAAAAAAGAAACTGTAAAGTTTAATGGATTGTTTCCGTTTAATATGGTTGGGATTTGAGTATTTAAGTTAAAGTCAGGTGCTGCAAGTGCGGTGTTACATATTTTAATGTCATTTGGTTTAGTAGCTGCGGTTACTGGATTTACAATTAGATTAAAAGTAGAAATAATATCACAAGTATAGTTTATTCCTTGTGTATGAGTGACTTTTGCATAAATGATTTCCCCTCCAGTAGAATTATAAGAGGAAGTTTGATTGTTTGGAATTTCATTAATATTTGAGTTAGCATCGGCGAGTGTTTTATAGTATTTGACACTATAAAAAGCAGGATTTAGACCTAATGTTGTAGCATTATTAGTAGTTAAGTTAAAATTATAACTACTTTGTCCAGAATCGCAAACATATAAATTATTTAGAGGGTTTGTTACCAAGCGGCTTACAATAACTTGGTCTGTAATTGTACAAGTGCCAAAAGTTGCCTCTAGGCTATAGGTACCAGTTGTATTTCCGACATAGTTTGAAGAAGTTGCTCCAGGAATAGCAATTCCGTCTTTTTTCCATTGAAAATTAAAAGTATTGGGTAGATTGCTATCTAAGGTAAAGGTTTCGTCATTACAAATGGTTTGGTCAGGTCCTAAGTCAATTGTAGTTGTGAAGCTGCCCGATTTAATGAGTACGGCAGAATCAAAATTGAAGTCGTTATAATCTCCAATAGCCAATTTAATGTGGTAGGTTCTATTAGGTATTACAGGAGAGGATGCCGTTAAAACAGTTGTCTCTCCATTCATGTTCATGTGAGAACTACCGGGATTTGACACGTTGTATTGTGTAAAATACTGTGGGTTTACACTATTGCAAGAATTGTTATAGGTGTTATTTCGAATGTTTTTTACAGAAACAGGTGTAGTGGTTCCAGGGACAACAGCAAGGTTGGTACTGGTATTGGTGGTTAAGTCTGTTAGAATAAATGCAAAAATATCGCTAAACCCACATTGATATTGTCCATATTCATTAGAGGCAAATATAAAGTCGAAAGCGAAATTACTTGAGATAGGGGTGAAGTCAAATTCTAAAAAGCTAACATCTGTAATTTGACCTGTTTGAGAGGATGAATTACTTAGATTTTGTAAATAAGGATCGTTGTTGTTATTTAATTGTGAGCTTAAATTGGCTCCAGTGTATAGGCCTTCACTGTGTTTAGCAAACCCATTTCTAATAATCATTCCTTCGGCGAAAGGGAAACTAGGGTTGTTGCTTGTGAATTTACCTATTCCTCTGTGTGAGGAATGATTGAAATTGATGGCTTGTGAGCATGAGCTACCAAATAGAACGTTTTGTACTAGTTGAGGGATTGTGTTACTGGTGGTATCTACTACAATTCCTTGCGAAAATGTAAAATTAGCTACCAATAATATGATGAAGTTTGTGATAATTTTGTTCATACCTAAAGAAGTTTGCTTATTAGTAACATAATTCAGAATATCTGGGTAAAGTTACTGTATTTTAGGTGTATAAGAATATTAAATTTTAATTTCAAGAAACAGAGTAAATATTTATATAATGTTAATAAATTAACGATTGAAAGGTTGTTTGTTGCGTATATTTTGTAGTTTGTGTTAAAAAACGTAAAAACATGTATTTTGACAGGTAATAAAAAATGCCGTATTGTTAAAATACGGTATTTGATTTTATGAAAAATAGAAATATGCTAGTCGTTCAGTTTTAATACTGCCATAAAGGCTTCTTGTGGAATTTCTACGTTTCCAACTTGTCTCATGCGTTTTTTACCTTTTTTCTGTTTTTCAAGTAATTTACGTTTACGAGAGATATCTCCTCCGTAACATTTAGCCGTTACGTCTTTTCTTAAAGCTTTGATAGTTTCTCTAGCAATAATTTTTGCGCCAATTGAAGCTTGGATAGGAATTTCAAATTGCTGTCTAGGAATTAGTTCTTTTAATTTTTCACACATTTTTTTACCAATGTTATAGGCATTGTCTGCGTGAATTAAAGCAGAAAGTGCATCCAATTGATTTGCATTTAATAGGATGTCCATTTTTACTAATTTTGATTCTCTCATACCAATTGGAGAATAATCAAACGATGCATATCCTTTAGAAACTGTTTTTAATCGATCATAAAAATCAAATACGATTTCAGCCAAAGGCATGTCAAAATTTAACTCTACACGTTCGGGTGTTAAATATGTTTGATTGGTAATTTGACCACGTTTTTCAATACACAAACTCATTACGTTACCTACAAAGTCAGCTTTTGTGATGATTGTTGCTTTGATGTAAGGTTCTTCTACTCTATCTAGTTTTGTAGCGTCAGGAAGATCACTTGGGTTGTTAACTATGATTGCAGCATCAGGTTCTTTTTTAGTGTAAGCTAAATAAGAAACGTTAGGTACAGTAGTAATTACCGTCATGTTAAATTCGCGCTCTAAACGCTCTTGAATAATTTCCATGTGTAACATTCCTAAGAAACCACAACGGAAACCAAATCCTAAAGCGGCAGAACTTTCAGGAGCAAATACTAAAGAGGCATCATTTAATTGAAGTTTTTCCATAGATGCTCTAAGTTCTTCGTAATCCTCTGTGTCTACTGGGTAAATACCAGCAAATACCATTGGTTTTACATCTTCGAACCCGGTAATCATATTAGTAGTAGGGTTTACTGCATCGGTAACGGTATCGCCTACTTTTACTTCTTTGGCTTCTTTAATTCCAGAAATTAAATATCCAACATCTCCTGTAGAGATGACATTTTTAGGAACCTGATTTAATTTTAGGGTTCCAATTTCATCGGCATAATATTCTTTACCAGTGGCCATGAATTTTACTTTTTGCCCTTTTTTAATTTCTCCGTTTACTACACGGAAAATAACCTCAATACCACGGAATGGGTTGTAGTGAGAGTCAAAAATTAAGGCTTGTAATGGTTCGTCTTTTTCTCCTTTAGGAGCTGGAATTTTTTCAATAATGGCAGCTAAAATATTTTCAACACCAAAACCTGTTTTTCCAGACGCGTGGATAATATCTTCTAAATCACAACCTAATAAGTCTATAATGTCATCTGATACTTCTTCAGGGTTTGCAGAAGGCAAATCGACTTTATTTAATACCGGAATAATTTCCAAATCGTTTTCTAGTGCTAAATACAAATTAGAAATCGTTTGGGCCTGGATACTTTGAGCAGCATCTACAATTAATAGCGCTCCTTCGCAAGCTGCGATAGAACGAGATACTTCGTACGAAAAGTCAACGTGTCCAGGAGTGTCAATAAGGTTTAAGATATATTCTTCTCCCTTGTATGTATATTCCATTTGGATGGCATGACTCTTAATGGTAATTCCACGTTCACGTTCCAAGTCCATGTTGTCTAATAATTGGGCTTTTTCTTCACGTGCCGTAACCGTTTGTGTAGCCGCTAATAAACGGTCTGCTAACGTACTTTTACCATGATCAATATGTGCAATGATGCAAAAATTACGAATCTTTTTCATGTTTTCTTCGTGTCTAGTTAATCTTCGGACTTCATTTTCTATTAAAAACAACCGAATGTACTGCAAATATACTTTAATATCGGGAGGTGTCAAAAGAGTAAGGCTCATATTTATGGTTTTACAGAATGTATTAAGGAGAATGATTTATCTTTGTTTTTCTAATTTTCAATTACTATGGAGTCAAATTCTGGAAATGTTTCTATCTCTTATCAAGGAAAAGTTGCTACAATTACCTTTTATCATCCGTTAAGCAACTCACTTCCTAGTGCGTTACTAAATGAATTGGCTGAGGTTATTCGTACGGTTTCTACCGACACGGTTGTCGTTATTTTACAGAGTCAGGGCGAGGGTGCTTTTTGTGCTGGTGCTTCGTTTGATGAGTTATTGACTATTGATACTTTGGAGAAAGGAACTGAATTTTTCAGTGGTTTTGCAAAAGTGATTAATGCTATGAGAAAAGCGCCTCAAATTATTATTGGGAAACCTCAAGGGAAAACGGTAGGTGGAGGAGTTGGTATTTTAGCAGCTTGTGATGTGGTCTTTGCTCATGAAAATACTATGGTGAAACTTTCTGAATTATCAATCGGGATCGGTCCTTTTGTGATAGAACCAGCTGTGAGCAGAAAAATAGGAAAAGTAGCCATGGGGCAAATGAGTATGTTTCCTACTCAATGGAAATCGGCTCAGTGGGCTCTTGAAAACAAATTGTTTGATGAGGTGTTCTCAGAGATGAAAGATGTAGATAATGCGGTATCAAATTATGTTTCTAGTGTTGAAAATTACCATCCTGAAGCTATTTCAGAGTTGAAAAAAATCCTATGGGAAGGAACCAATCATTGGGATGAATTGTTGTTAGAGAGAGCATCAATTTCCGGAAAATTAGTATTGTCTGAGTTTACCAAAAATACCCTGCAGGCTTTTAAAAAGAAAGTATAAAAAGCTTTGTTTTTTAGAGGGAAAATAAAACACTAAATTTGTCAAAAAATAATTTCATTCATGAGCAATATCAGAATCACCAAGCAGTTTAACTTTGAAACAGGTCATGCCTTATACGGATATGATGGAAAATGTAAAAATGTTCACGGACATAGTTACAAATTATCGGTAACCGTAATTGGTAAACCTATTCAAGATAAATCAAACGTGAAATACGGAATGGTGATAGATTTCTCTGATTTGAAAAAAATTGTCAAAGAAGAAATTGTAGATCAGTTTGATCACGCTACTGTATTTAATCAAAATACACCTCATATTGAGTTGGCTCATGAGTTAAAGGTTCGTGGTCATCATGTACTTTTGGTGGATTACCAACCTACGAGTGAAAATATGGTAATTGATTTTGCTAAAAAAATAGGGAATCGTTTGCCTGAAGGTATAACCTTATTTAGCTTGAAGTTACAAGAAACAGAATCGTCATTTGCTGAATGGTTTGCTTCTGATAATTTGTAATTTTTTTAAAAAATAAAAATGCAATTACCTATCAATAAAAAAGTATACTTTGCTTCAGACCAGCATTTTGGTGCGCCTACACGTGAATTAAGTTTGCCACGTGAACAGAAGTTTGTAGCTTGGTTGGATCGTATTAAACAAGATGCAGCGGCCTTATTTTTAGTGGGCGATTTGTTTGATTTTTGGTATGAATATCAGACGGTTGTGCCTAAAGGGTTTGTTCGCGTGTTAGGTAAATTAGCCGAATTGAGAGATGCGGGTATTCCAATTTATTTTTTTATTGGAAATCATGATTTGTGGATGAAAGACTATTTTCAAACCGAATTAGATATTCCGGTTTATACGGATAATGCCGAATTTGAATTTAATGGTAAAACATTCCTTGTTGGCCACGGTGACGGGAAAGGTCCTGGTGATACGGGGTATAAATTGATGAAAAAGGTATTCACTAATCCTGTATGTAAATGGCTTTTTGGTTGGTTACATCCAGATATAGGGATGAAGTTAGGACAATATTTATCGGTAAAAAATAAATTAATATCAGGTGATGAAGATGTAACCTTTTTGGGTGAAGATAAAGAATGGTTAATTATTTACGCTAGGAGAAAAATAGAAACGAACCCCTATAATTATTTGGTTTTTGGTCATAGACATCTACCAATGACTTTAGAAATAGCGCCTCAAAGTACGTATGTAAATTTAGGGGATTGGATTGGTTATTTTACTTATGGTGTTTTTGATGGAAATACTTTTAGGTTAGAGAATTTTAAATAGTAAAATGAGGCGTTTGTTGAATTTCGCCTTTTTTTGTTTGTAAATACATAGAAAAACTACTTTTTTTGTTTTAAATAATTCTAAGTATGAATTTGAGTAAGCGAATAGGAGTAGAAAAATTAAACATGGCAGCCACTATGCTTAAGGTGATTGCGCACCCTGTTCGTTTATCCATTGTTGATTTATTAGCAAAAAATACAAGAATGACTGTTTTGGAAATTCAAACAGAATTAGGATTAGAACAAGCCATTGCCTCACAACAATTGACTCTAATGGAAGATAAAGGAGTGTTGTGTTCTCAAAAGGAAGGGAGAAATAAATATGTCTCGCTGCGATATCCTAATATGGTTAATATTATTCAGTGTTTAGAAAATTGTTGTTCTGAACTGTAAAAAAATTTACCTAAACACATAGAAATATAACTATCTAACTATGCAAATAATAGGTTTTTTATTAGGGATTATTATTGGGATTACATTGGGACTTATAGGTAGTGGAGGATCTATATTGACCATTCCAATATTGGTTTATTTAATGGGAGTATCTCCAAGTTTGGCCATTGTTTATGCCTTATTTATAGTTGGAGTTTCGGCTTTGGTTGGAAGTTTGAAAGGAAGTAACGAGGGGTTGGTAAATAGAAAAACGGTGCTTTTGTTTGGCTTACCTAGTGTGATTTCCATTTTTGTGATGCGTAAATTTTTGGTACCAATGATTCCTTCCCAATGGATTGTTTTTGATGAAATCCCCATCACTAAAGACTTTGTATCGCTTGTTTTGTTTGGGGTTTTAATGGTAATTGCTTCTATAAGTATGATTCGAAAACCGGTAATATTAAATAAGGAATCGTTAAATAATGGAATTTATTTTCTTGTTCTAAGAGGAGTGTTAGTAGGATTACTCACCGGATTTGTAGGAGTAGGTGGTGGGTTCTTAATAGTTCCTAGTTTGTTGTTTCATGCTAAACTACCTATGAAAACTGCTGTGGCTACGTCCTTGGTAATCGTTTCGGCCAATTCCTTTATAGGGTTTCTTGGAAGTGTACAAGATGTAAATTTAGATTGGCTCTTTCTATTTGAATTTACAACTTTCTCTGTTTTAGGAATTTTATTAGGGATTCATTGGGGGAAACGAATCAATCAAGATGTTCTGAAACCTGTTTTTGGGTGGGTAGTTCTACTCTTAGGGATTTATATCATAATGAAAGAAATGTTTAATTTTTAAAAAATAAAAATCATGTTACAAAAGCTAAAGGAAATTTTAGGATTTGAAAAATCAAAAATCAACACCAACCAAACCTATTTAGTAGATGTACGAACACGAGACGAATTTAAACGAGGAAATGTTCCGGGTTCGGTTAATATACCTCTAAATCAATTGCATTTGCATGTAAAAGAGCTGGAAAGTAAAGAAGCTATTTTGGTGTTTTGTCAAAGTGGAATGCGTGCCAGCCAAGCTAAGAGAATACTGTCTAAACATGGGTTGAAACAAGTTGAAAATGGGGGTGGATGGCAATCTGTAAATAAACGTATTTAAAATGAATGATATGATTGAATTATTGAAAGGACCATGGCATTGGGCTGTAGTTGGGACAATTGTAGGTCTTATGATTCCTATATTGTTATTGTTGGGGAATAAGAAATTTGGAATTTCGTCATCATTTAGACATCTATGTGCTATGAGTGTGCCTGCTAATATTCCATTTTTTCAATATAATTGGAAAAAAGAACGATGGAGTTTATATTTTGTATTAGGGATGTTTCTTGGGGGATATTTGGCAAGTCATATTTTAGTCAATTCAAATCCAATTATTCTCTCTGAGCAAACCGTTTCTGAATTACAACAATTGGGTATTTCTAATTTTAGTGGTTTAATTCCTCTTGAAATTTTTGGTTTTAGTCAAGGATTTACTCTAAAGTCAATATTGGTAATGATTATAGGAGGATTATTGATAGGTTTTGGAACTCGTTATGCAGGCGGATGTACTAGTGGTCATGCCATTATGGGATTGTCTAATTTACAAATCCCATCGTTGGTAGCTGTAATTTCCTTTATGGTAGGAGGTTTTTTAGCGTCTAATTTTATTCTTCCTTTATTAATACAATGGATTTTATGACAACAGATTTAGCAACACATTGGGAGAAGGTATTTCAAACCAAAACAGCATCAGAAGTAAGTTGGACACAAGAAATTCCGGAGGTTACTTTAGATTTTTAAATTTTATTGAATTACCCAAAACGGCAAAAATAATAGATGTAGGTGGAGGAGAAAGTTTTTTGGTAGACCAGTTATTGAATTTAGGTTATCAGAATATAACCGTTGTGGATATTTCTTCCACAGTTTTGGAAAAAGCAAAACACAGATTGGGAGATAAAGCTCAAAAAGTGAATTGGATAGTGAGTGATGTAACTCAATTGAAATTGGACGAAACCTTTGATTTTTGGCATGATAGGGCGGTATTTCATTTTTTAACAAAAGAGCATCAAGTGGCTCAATATCGTCAAAAAGTAACTCAATATTTGAGTAATCAAGGTAAATTGTTGATAGGGACTTTTTCATTGACAGGTCCAGAAAAATGTAGCGGTTTAGAAGTTCAAAGGTATTCTCATGAGAGTATAAAAGAAGTGTTTCAAGAGAATTTTACACAATAAAGGACTATTCTCAAGTACATGTCACTCCATTTGGCACCACCCAAGATTTTCAATTTGAAGGCTTTATAAATAATGAAAAATAGTAAATACATATTGGCTGGAATACTCTTAGGAATTGTATTTGTGAAGGGCGAAATTATTAGTTGGTTTCGTATCTATGAGATGTTTCATTTTCAATCCTTTCACATGTATGGAGTCATTGGTACGGCAGTTTTAGTCGGATTTATTTCGATACAACTTTTGAAGTATTTTGGCACCACAACTTTTTCAGGAAAAGGGATTACCTTTCCAAACAAGACTTTTTCTAAAGGACAGATCTATGGAGGTTTGCTTTTTGGAATGGGTTGGGGAATTGTTGGTATCTGCCCTGGAACCATATACGTGCAATGGGGAAGTGGCTATACTGCCGCAGGAATTACATTAGTAAGTGCTATTTTAGGTACATGGGTTTATGGAATTTTAAAAAATAAATTACCTCATTAAATTTAATTTAAATGAAAAATCAATCTTTCACGATAGAACAAATATATACAGGCTGCTTATCTCAAGGAGCTTATTACATCACCAGTAACGGTCATGCGGCTATTATTGATCCTCTTAGAGAAACACAACCTTATTTAGAAAGGCTTAAACAAGACGGAGCTACTTTGGATTATATTTTTGAAACCCATTTTCATGCCGATTTTGTTAGTGGTCACTTGGATTTAAAAAATCAAACCGGGGCTCAAATTATATACGGTCCTCAAGCACAATGTGACTTTGAAGCCATTGTTGCCCAAGACAATCAACGGTTTCAATTAGGCAACATTCAAATCAAAGTGCTACATACTCCTGGGCATACTTTAGAAAGTAGTTGTTTTTTACTAATTGATGAACAAGGGAAAGAACACGCCTTGTTTACCGGAGATACCCTTTTCATTGGCGATGTAGGACGTCCAGATTTGGCTCAAAAAGCAGCTAAATTAACACAAGATCAATTGGCCGCACTGTTGTACCAATCCCTACGTAATAAAATCATGACCTTGCCCAATGAGGTTTGGGTATATCCCGCTCATGGAGCCGGAAGTGCTTGTGGTAAAAATATGAGTAACGAAACCTACTCGACTATTGGAGCACAAAAACAAAACAATTATGCCCTACGTGCCAACATGACTCAAGATGAATTTATCACAGAAGTAACCTCGGGACTTTTGCCTCCTCCAGATTATTTTGGGGCCAATGTAGCCATGAATAAACACGGATACGATTCTTTCGAGACTATTTTTGAAAAAGGGATGAAGCCCTTATCTCTTTCCGATTTTGAAAATGTAATTCAAAATAAAGCCGTAATCGTTTTAGACGCACGTCCTAATACCGATTTTTGGAAAGGTTATATTCCAAATGCTATCAATATTGGTATCGATGGGCAATTTGCTCCTTGGGTAGGAACTTTATTACATGACGTAACCACTCCCATTGCATTGATATGTTCTCAAGGGATGGAACAAGAAGTAGTAACACGTTTAACCCGCGTAGGATTTGATAATTTATTAGGTTATTTAGATGGCGGTTTTGATACTTGGTTACAAGCCGGTAATAAAACAGATTCAATTCATAGAATTACCCCAATTGTTTTTGAAAATGAAGTACAATTAGGAAAAAATAAAGTAATTGACGTACGTAAACTATCCGAATACGAAGCACAACATTTGGAAGAAGCTTACAATATGCCCCTGGCTGATATTGATAATTGGATTTCTACCTTAGATAAATTGGAACATTTTTACTTACATTGTGGAGGTGGATACAGAAGTATGACGGCTGCAAGTATTTTAAAAAGAAAAGGTTTTTCTAATTTTACTGAAGTAGAAGGTGGGTTTGAGGCAATTTCTAAAACCAAAATACCAACAACCAATTTTATTTGTCAAAGTAAAATTTCATCATAATAATAAAGGCTCCAGTGTTGGAGCCTTTTTTTATTCTGTGTCTTTATTCTCTAAATCTAATTTTCTAAACGATGGAGAAAATAGTGTGGTTCCTAGTACAATCAATACGGTCATACATCCACCAAATATTGTGGCTTGAACGGTTCCCATGATTTTGGCGGTAAAGCCACTTTCAAACGCACCTAATTCGTTTGAACTTCCTACAAATATAGAATTTACAGCTGCTACACGTCCGCGCATATCCTCGGGTGTATATAGTTGCAGAATGGTGTGTCTAATTACCACCGAAACGCCATCAAATACCCCGCTTAGGAATAATAACAATACCGATACCCAAAATACGGTTGAGTATCCAAATCCAATTATACAAAGTCCAAAGCATAAGATTGCTGTTAATAATTTGATACCCGCATTTTTATTAATAGGTAGGTATGCTGTGATTAACATTGTGACTACGGCTCCTACTGCTGGTGCTGCTCTCAATATTCCAAACCCTTGTGGTCCTACTTTTAATATATCTTGTGCAAATATTGGTAATAATGCCACTGCACCTCCAAATAATACGGCTACCATGTCTAAACTAAGTGCGCCAAGAATAGTTTTATTTTTAAAAACAAAGTCAATTCCATTGCGTAAACTTTGGAAGATTGGTTCGCCAATTTGGGTATTTAGAATTGGTTTTTTAGAAATTTGGGTCAGCGCTACTAATGCTATGACCGAACAGCCAAAAACAATAAACATACTGTTTTGTAACCCCAACCAGCTAACAAATAACCCGCCTATTGTAGCTCCTAATACATTGGCCAATTGCCAAGCCGAACTATTCCAAGTGGTTGCATTGCTGTACAAATCTTTTGGAACTATTTGGGAAACTAAAGAGAATATACTAGGCCCAATGAACGAACGTACGATTCCTCCAATAAAACAGATGCTATAGATGCTGTATAGGATTTGATTTTTTGTAAAATGATTTTCAATGGAACCATCAGTTAAAAATATTAAGCCGGTACTTAAAAAACTGAAACTCAAAATACAATATTTTACAATTCCTTTTTTCTCCTTTTGATCCACGATATGGCCTGCAAACAAGGCCATTCCAATAGCAGGGATCACTTCCATAAGCCCTATAAGTCCTAATGAAAATGGATCTTTGGTTAAAGTATATACCAACCATTCAATGACAATAAATTGCATGGCCCAGGCAAATACCATAGCGAAACGAACGATTAGGAAAAAATTAAATTCGCGCAGTTGTAAAGCGGCATATGGATTATGTTTACTCATTTAGCTTTGTGTTAAAAGGTCTTTCAATTGGAATTGGAGGTTTACTTTTCCATTCCATTCGTTTTCAGAAATATGGTAGGCTATTTTTAATGATTTCTTGTTTTTGGTAAGATTTAATTTTTCCCCTAAACCAAAACCTATTGCGGCTACACCGTCTGAATTTCCTTGTTTGACAAATAAGGAAAGATGTTCGTCTTTTTTACCTAAATATTTCCCATATCCTGTATCATATACGTTTTGTGTGACAAAAATAGGGCTCATGTTTCCGGGGCCAAAAGGTTCAAATTGTTTTAACAATCGTATGAATTTTGGCGTAATGTCAGAATAATTTAATTCGGCATCAATTAGAATTTCGGCTTCTTTTTGGTCTGCTTGGATAGTGTTTTTGACTTGTTCTTCAAAGGCTTTTTTAAATGCAGGGTAGTTTTCTTCCTTAATAGTCATTCCTGCGGCATACATATGACCTCCAAATTGTTCTAGATATTCACTACAAGCTTCTAAGGCATTGTAAACATCAAATCCAATAACGGATCTAGCCGAAGCGGCTAATTTATCTTGGCTTTTGGTGAACACAAGTGTAGGTCTGTAATAAGTTTCTATTAATCGAGAAGCGACAATTCCAATGACCCCTTTGTGCCAATTTTCATTATACACTACGGTGCTGTAATTATCTTCTTCGTTATTTTCAATAATTTGACGTAAGGCTTCTTGTGTAATAGATTGGTCTAATTCTCTACGTTGAAGGTTGTATTCCTCAATTTCTTTTGCAAATTCTGTTGCTTGAAGCAAATCAAACTCAGTTAAAAGTTTCACGGCTTCGTTACCGTGTTTAATGCGTCCCGCTGCATTGATTCTAGGGGCTATATTAAATACCACATCAGTGATAGTTTTATTACTTTTAGTTACATGTGCAAATAACGCTTGAATTCCAGGTCTAGGATTTTCGTTTATGACTTTTAATCCGTAATGTGCTAAGATTCTATTTTCGCCCGTGATAGGAACTATATCGGCTCCTATTGAGGTTGCAACCAAATCTAGATAAGGGACAAAATGTTCTATAGATTGATTTCTGTTGGTTCCTAAAGCTTGAATTAGTTTGAAACCGACACCACAACCCGATAATTCATTGTATGGATAGGTACAATCGGTTCGTTTAGGGTCTAAAACGGCTACTGCATTAGGTAATATGTCTCCAGGTCTGTGGTGATCACAGATAATGAAGTCTATTTTTTTATCATTTGCGTACGCAATATGGTCAATAGATTTAATCCCACAATCTAAGGCTATGATTAACGAGATTTCGTTGTCCTGTGCATAATCAATTCCTTTGTACGAGATTCCATATCCTTCTGAATATCTATCCGGAATATAGGTGTCAATATTAGGGTAAATGGTTTTTAGGTACGAAGAGACTAGGGATACTGCGGTAGTTCCGTCTACGTCATAATCACCAAATACCAAGATGCGTTCTTGATTGCTTATGGCATTTTCAATTCTTTGGACAGCTTTGTCCATGTCCTTCATTAGAAAGGGGTGGTGTAGATTTTCGAGATTAGGTCTAAAAAAATCTTTGGCTTGATCAAAGGTCTCAATGCCTCGTTGAGCTAAGAGTTGGGCAATGACTTTAGGGACACCTAAAACATTTTGTAAATGTTCAACAGTGGATTGTTGAGGTTGAGGTTGAAAATTCCAGCGCATAGCATAGTGGTATAAAAAAGAAACAAACCGTATAGGTTTGTTTCTAAATAATTATTTTTTTGATAAAGCTTGTCCTTCAAATTTGATGCCTTCCCATCCTAAATTCATGAAGTTACGAATGTTTTGGTGGTTGGTTCCTTCTGGGTCATTTAGTACTTCTTCAAAATAGATTTTTCCAAAACAAGCTAATGTTTGCTCTGGGTTTAAATTTTGCAATTGCGCAAAAGAAAATAATTTGCAAGAACCCGAATTTTGACCTGCTTCATTTAACTGTGTTCCGTTTTGGAAAGTAGTAGGAGTGAAGTCATAATTCGCGTCAATAACAGCAATGGTTTCTGTGAATTCAACACTACGAGGGTCTTGTTTTACTTTTTCAATGAATGATGTAATATCCATGGTTCTTTATTTATGGGTTTGAATGTTCTTTTTTTTCTTTCTTTTCTTTGGTAACGGGTTTACCGCCTACAATAACTACAATTTCTCCTTTTGGGGCATGTTTTTCAAAATGTGCTAATACCTCTTGAGCGGTTCCTCTAACATTTTCCTCGTACATTTTTGAAAGTTCTCTACACACACATACGGGTCTGTCTGCGCCAAAATAGGTGATGAATTCTGCTAATGTTTTGACTAATTTGTGAGGAGAAACGTATAGAATCATGGTTCTAGTTTCTTCAGCAAGTGTCAAAAAACGTGATTGTCTTCCTTTTTTATCAGGTAAAAAACCTTCGAAAACAAATTTATCATTTGGTAAGCCACTATTTACTAATGCAGGCACAAAAGCAGTAGCGCCAGGCAGGCATTCTACGGCAATATTATTTTCGATACAAGCACGAGTAAGCAGGAATCCAGGGTCAGAGATGGCTGGAGTTCCGGCATCGGAAATTAGAGCAATATTTTCGCCACCGTGTAAACGAGCAATCACATTTTCAATGGTTTTGTGTTCATTGTGCATGTGGTGGCTGTGCATGTGAGCGGTAATTTCAAAATGTTTTAATAATTTGCCACTGGTGCGTGTATCTTCGGCCAAAATTAAATCCACTTCCTTCAAGATGCGAATGGCTCTGAAGGTCATGTCTTCTAGGTTTCCAATAGGTGTGGGTACTATGTATAATTTTGACATGGTTTGGGTGTTAGGTTATGCAAATTTTTTAGTAATAATTTCCATGAAACGCTGTGCAATATCTTCTTTGCCGTTCCAGTTATTGAAATCAGGTTTTACCATTTCTTCAATAAATTGTTGAGCATCGGCTAAGTTTTTAAAGCTGTTAATTTGTGCCATGACGCGGTTATAGTCTTCAGGATTGTTTCCAAAAAGTCCTCGTGTAAAGGCAATACGATCATTTAAATCGATATACACTTCGGTTTTTAGCTTATCATTTAAGGTTTTAGGAGTTATGATAGAAGCAGGTTTGTCTATTTTTCGTTCAAATTGAGATTCGTCAAATTTGCCTCCTAACATTTCTTCAAAAGAAACTTGTACCGGTTGGTTTGGTTTTGGAGTAGCTATTGTTGTATCAGACTCTAGAGTTGATGGAGAGCTAAAGAAATCTTTTTTCGAGATTTTTTTAATTTTATTAAACACATCTTCAATGGTAGGAGTTGCTGTGTTTTTTTCTTCTTCGCTTTCCGTTTGAGGCTCTCTATTCAATTGCAAACGTTCTTGTAGTTGATTGAAAATAGATTTTTTCTCTTGATTTTGTTGGTTTTCTGTTTCAGCAGTAGCATCTTCAAATACTGGTGGCACCGGCATTGCTATGGGATTAGGAATACTTGGTGTTTCAATAACGGGAGGTGTCATTTTTGGAGATTCTGTTTTTTCTTCGGCTATGGTCTCAACGGTTTTAGGTGTTTCCAAAGCAGGAGGTGTAACAGGAACTACTGGAGGGACAACGGAAGCTACAGGAGTAGGTACGGCTACTTTTGGAGTAATTGCTACTTCTGGTTCTAGACTTGAGGTTACGGGTTCGGGAGTATTATTAACTTCAGGTTGTTTGTCAAACTGAGTATTGATAGCAGTTTGGAATTGAGAAATAGTAGGTTGTGTTGCTCCAAAATGTTTTTCTGCAAAAAGGAGTAACGCAATTTTCTCGTGTAATTTTTGAGATTCTGTATATAATAGTTCTAATTCCGATTTATTTTTTAATTGTAAAATGCGGTGCGCAATACTTATTAATTCGGCTTCAACTTGTCTTTTGATCATGGCTTTATTTCCTTGAAAATTGAGTATAATTGTTATTTTTGATAAGGGACTCAAAAATACAACTTTTTTAAAATCTTAAATCAAGATTTTGTTCCTTTAACAACTGTTTTTTAATATAATTAAATTAATTTTGCCTTAAAATTTACACGCCGTTATGATTTCTACTATTAAAGAAAATTTAAAATCGCATCAAGAAGCCTTATTACAACATTCATTGTATTCTAAAATACAGACCATAAGTGACTTACAAGTGTTTTTAGAAAACCATATTTATGCGGTTTGGGATTTTATGTCGTTGTTAAAAGCGCTACAGGTTAAATTGACTAGTGTAAGTATGCCATGGCAACCTACACCAAATCCGGAGGTTCGTTGGTTGATTAACGAAATAGTTTTGGCCGAAGAAAGTGATGAGGCTATGGACGGACGTAGATTGAGTCATTATGAATTATATATTGATGCAATGAAAGCCAGTGGAGCAAGTACGGCTAAAATAGATGCTTTATTATCTCAGGCTACTTCTATTGAAAATGTATTTACTGCTATTGCACAAGCAGAGATTCATCCAAAAGTGAAGGCATTTTTAGAATTTACTTTTAATGTGATTAAAGAAGGAAAAGATCACAAAATTGCGGCTTGTTTTACTTTTGGGCGTGAAGATTTAATTCCAGAAATGTTTGCTGAAATCTTACAGAAACTACAAGTGAATTTCCCAGAAACGGATTTATCTGAATTGATTTATTATTTTGAACGTCATATTGAATTGGATGCCGATGAGCATGGGCCTATGGCTATGAAAATGATTACTGCCTTATGTGGTACCGATGACACCAAATGGCAAGAAGTGGAAGAAGTGTCACTTCAAGCACTTGAAAAACGTATTGGGCTTTGGGACTCTATTGAAGAACAAATTCAATAATAGTTATAAAATATAAAGAGACCTTTGAGGTCTCTTTATATTTAGATTATTTGTGTTTTGATTAAAATCACATGTTTTTTAACAAAAATACTATGCATGCATAGTATTTTTGTTAAAAAATGTTTTTAAGTTGGTGTGCGGTAATTAAAAGAATAGTTTTTTTAATTATTAATTTTAACTTAAAAAAAATGAAAAAATTTTTTATTGTTTCTTTATTTAGTGTATTTCTGATTTTATCAAATTCATGTTCAAATGATGAAGGGGTTAGTGGTTCAAGTTCAATTGCTAATAATTCTACAAGTGTTACAGAAGTTTCTTTAAATAAAGAAACTGTTTCGGCCAATTTGAGATTAACGTCAACAGCGTATTCGTCAGATTTGCAGGCAATAAGAAATAAAATTAGAGCAAATGGGACTAAAGCAACTGCATTAACAACCCATATTATCATTAATGGGAAATCAATTCCGGTATACATGAATATGGCATTTAATGCGCAAGCTGGGTCAAAAGCTCCAAATGCATCTTTATATGTTTTAGGATTACAAAATTCAGCAAATGTGAATATTTTATTTAAAATTAAACCTTTTCCAATTCCAGATTTAGAAGTAGGAGCTCAACATTTTAATATGGACGGTTCTTACGCTAGTTTAGGGTATTCGTCTACTTTGCCAGTTATTTCAACAACGAATTTGGAGGCGTCGATTAATAATTTAAGAGCATATTTAGATGGGAAGAAAAACATTACTGATGTTCAAGTTAAGGAGGCATTAGCTAGGGTAATTATTGTTTTTGCAGAAGGTCTAAGATTTTCAAAAGTTGAAAAAGAAGTTGGTAATATTCTTAAAACGTCAGGGCATTCTTATGATTTTACAAAACTGTCACCTGTAATTAAAAATTGGAACACAAGTACCTTAGGTGATAATAATCATCAATAATGTCTAGTCCTGTATTGCTATTTCAGGACGTAGCAATAAATGTATAAAAAAACACCAACCCTTTTAGGTTGGTGTTTTTTATTTTTCGTAAAAAATCGATTAAGATTCTGGAGCTAATTCTAATTCAAGACCATCTAATTCTTCAGTAATAGGAATTTGACAACCCAAACGGCTGTTTGATTTTACGTAAAAAGCCTCATGAATTATAGTTTGTTTTTTAGCCTGTGAGGTTATAATAGTCATATTAAAAGCTTTTTAGTTACATCTAATTCTTCCTTCGTAGTTGTGATACGATATTCCATTATTTTTTTTAATTACACTTGAATGAGTGGTTGTTTTTATTTTTAATTTGAAATAGATTTCGAGTTCTTTTGATTTCGATTCAAATGGGTTTTGATTGCTTATAATAGTTGCTTTTATTACTTTGTAGTTTGTAGTTTGTCCTTCAATATAGACATCTACGCTAGAATCATAACTTACACTTTCAATTTGTAGTTTGTTATTGATGCTAAATTTCATTTCGGTTGGTGTATAACCGTCATTGTAGTTCGCTGTGATTTGTAATTGTGTAGGAGTTTGTTTTATATGAGCATAACCAGGGTCAAAAGATTCTTCCTTGTCTTTGCATTCAAATATTCTTGAACAGCATTTGTCATCAATGGTAAAATTTGAATCGACAATAATTTTTTCATAATTGAGATTAGGATTGGTATTGCAACCGACTAAACAGATTATTGAAAAAAATGTAAAAAGCATTTTCATAGTGAAGAATTTTAGAAACTAAATGTATAAAAAAACACCAACCCTTTTGAGGTTGGTGTTTTATATTTTCTAAAGAAATCGATTAAGATTCTGGAGCCAATTCTAATTCAAGACCGTCTAATTCTTCTGTGATAGGAATTTGACATCCTAAACGGCTGTTTGATTTTACGTAAAAAGCTTCAGAAAGCATTGCTTCTTCATCTTCTCCCATTTCAGGTAAGGCTACGTCGTTTAATACATAACATTGACAAGAAGCACACATTGCCATTCCGCCACAAGTACCTTCTACTGGTAATTCGTATGCTTTACATAATTCCATGATGTTCATGGCCATGTCTGTTGGTGCTTGTAATTCGTGTACTACACCTTCTCTGTCTTTAATTTTAATAAGTACATCCATTAGATAAGATATTTTATGATATGTTTACCACGGTTTCTATTTGTGGTGCGTATTTTTTAATAGTTGTTTCTACACCAGCACGTAATGTAATTTGACTCACACTACATGAAATACAAGCGCCTTCAAATTTTACTTTTACGTGTTTTCCGTCTTCAATGGCGATTAATTTAATGTCACCTCCGTCTGAATTTAGAAAAGGACGAACCTCGTCAAGTGCTTGTAATACCGCTGTTTCTAGTTCTGCTGCTGTCATCTGAGCAATTATTTTTTAGAAGAACATCCAGCCATAGTAGTAATTTTGATGGCTTCTGTTGCTGGTAAGCTATCGTTTCTTTTTACTACTTGTTCGACTACATTTTGAGTAACTATGTCAAAAACTTGTTCGATAACAGAACCTTCTTGTAAGGCTGCTGGACGACCAAAGTCACCTGCCTCACGGATAGATTGTACAATTGGCACTTCTCCTAAGAAAGGTACTTCAAGATCTTCGGCTAAGTTTTTAGCTCCTTCTTGACCAAAAATGTAGTATTTATTGTTTGGTAATTCTTCTGGTGTAAAGTATGCCATGTTTTCAATGATTCCTAATACAGGAACGTTGATAGATTCTGACATGAACATAGAAACTCCTTTTTTTGCATCGGCAAGAGCCACTGTTTGAGGTGTGCTTACTACTACCGCCCCGGTAATAGGTAATGATTGCATGATAGATAAGTGAATATCACCTGTACCTGGAGGTAAGTCTAAAAGTAAGAAATCTAACTCTCCCCAATCTGCGTCAAAAATCATTTGGTTTAATGCTTTTGCAGCCATTGGTCCTCTCCAAATGATGGCTTGGCTTTGAGAAGTGAAGAAACCAATAGAAAGCATTTTGATTTCGTAGCTTTCAATAGGTTTCATTTTAGATTTTCCGTCTACAGTAATCGAGATTGGTTTTTCATCGGCTACATCAAACATGATAGGCATAGAAGGTCCGTAGATATCGGCGTCTAAAACACCTACTTTAAAACCTTTTTTAGCCAATGTTACAGCTAAGTTAGCGGTAACGGTAGATTTACCAACTCCTCCTTTTCCAGAAGAAACGGCAATAATATTTTTGATTCCAGGGATGGCTTTACCTTTAATTTCAGGTTTCTCTGGCGTAACAATTTTTGTATTTACTTTCACCACAGCATCAGCAGAAACTTGTTCTGTGATTACTTTTTTGATGTCATCTTCAGCACGTTTCTTAATGTGCATAGCAGGTGTGCTCAATACCAAATCAACAACTACCTCTGTACCAAAGATATTGATGTTGTTTACGGCACCACTTTCTACCATATTTTTTCCTTCACCGGCAATGGTAATGGTTTCTAATGCTTTAAGAATGTCTTTTTTATCTAATTTCATGAATTGGATGTTTTTGATATTGATTGAAAATAAGGCAAATGACGCTTTATTTTGGTTTGCAAAGATACAAGGATTTTTACAGAAATGATAGTAAAAAATTACGCTCAATTTTTACTAATTATTGACTATTCTAATTAGTGTGATACAGGCTACTACAAGAGTGATACTTCCTATGATATAATTGGAATAAATATTGAAAAAGCCATTCTCTTTTTTCTGTTTTTTAAATAAAATGATATAACCTATAAATGTTGCAAACGAACCGATAATTGCACCTATTTCAAACAAAATCCATTGGAAAGATGAGATTGGATGGTGTTGCCATTTGGGTAAATGATAGGCAATGTAAGCGTAATAGGGTAGGGGTAATAAGTTGATTGCTGCCAGTAATAGACCATATAAAAAAGCGTTTTTATTTTTACCGCTACTTATTTTTTTGGTAGAATTCTGTTTTCCTTTTCTGAAAAAATAGATAGTTAAACCGATAAAACTCACAAAACTTATTTTTTGTAGCAATAAAACAAGCTCTTTGTTTTGTGCTATTGTGTTGGCAAAATAGAGAGCGATATTTATTTGTATGGCTATCATAGTACAAGCGCCTAAGCTAAACAGGAGTGACGCTTGTTTAGATTGTTTGTTTCCAATTTTGGCTGCGGTTAAATTAATGACTCCTGGAGGTAGTAAGCCAATGATAGCTGTACCCAAACCGATAATAAAAACGGGTATTTGCATGATAAAAAAGTAAGGCACTACTCATGTAGTGCCTTGTGATTATTTAATTTTAAATCGAACAAAGGTGATGGCCTTACCGATTGCTAAGTATTGATTTTCGTAAAAAGTTTGAATAGAAGTAACTTCAATTGGGCTTCCTTCATTTTTATATACGTTGTGGTTCGCGTAAATTACTTCGTGACCTTCTCCGTGTAATAATCCTAAAGTGTATCCGTGCATGAATTCACTATCGGTTTTCAAGTTTACTACACCATCAGGTTTTAAGATAGTTTTGTAAAGTTTTAAAAATTCAGAATTGGTCATACGGTGTTTAGTACGCTTGTATTTGATTTGAGGATCTGGAAAAGTAATCCAGATTTCAGACACTTCGTTTTCTGCAAAAATGTGGTTGATTAGCTCAATTTGCGTACGAACAAAAGCAACATTGTCCATGTCTTCTTCTAAAGCCGTTTTAGCACCACGCCAAAATCGAGCTCCTTTGATGTCAATACCAATAAAGTTCTTGTTTGGGAAACGTTCTGCTAATCCAACAGAATATTCTCCTTTACCACATCCTAATTCTAATACAATTGGATTGTCATTTTTGAAAAAATCTTGATTCCATTTTCCTCTTAAGGCAAATGAATTACTTATTACTTCTTCACGAGTGGGTTGAAATACGTTATCAAATGTTTCGTTTTCACCAAATCGTTTTAATTTATTTTTACTTCCCATGGGTTTGTTACATTCTTAATTATCCAACTAAATTGATGATTTTTCCTGGTACAATGATTACTTTGTTAGGAGTTCGACCGTCAAGTTGTTTGATGGTTCTTTCGTCTTTCATTACAATTTCTTCAATTTGTTCCTTTGTTAAGTCTAAAGGTAAATTGATGGTGAATCGCATTTTTCCGTTGAAAGAAACCGGGTATTCTTTATTGCTTTCTACTAAATATTTTTCTTCAAATTTAGGGAATGCTTCTCTTGCAATAGATTCTGAGTGACCTAAACTAGCCCATAATTCTTCTGTGATATGCGGTGCATACGGAGAGATAATTACAGCTAATGGTTCTAAGATGGCTCTATGATGACATTTTTGTTGTGTCAATTCGTTTACACAAATCATAAATTGAGAAACAGAGGTATTGAAAGAGAAGTTCTCAATATCTTCGGCTGCTTTTTTGATGGTTTTGTGTAAGGTTTTGTACATATCAGCTGTAGGTTCGTCATTAGTAACTAATAACCCATTGTCATCAAAATACAAACGCCATAATTTTTTCAAGAAACCAAATACCCCCGAGATACCGGCTGTATTCCATGGTTTTGCTTGTTCAAGAGGTCCTAAAAACATTTCGTATAAACGTAAGGTATCGGCACCATATTCAGTACAAATATCATCAGGAGTAACTACGTTGTATTTAGACTTAGACATTTTCTCTACCTCACGACCTACAATGTATTTTCCATTATCGTCTAAGATGAATTCTGCCGAATTGTAGTCCTCTCTCCAGTTTTTGAATGCTTCAACATCTAATTCGTCTGAATTATTAACGTGAGCTACATTTACGTGGATTGGGTGAACATTTTGTCCGTCAATTTTATTTTTAGAAACAAAAGTATTTGTTCCTTCAATACGATAAACAAATGCACTAGTTCCAAGAATCATTCCCTGGTTAATTAATTTTTTGAACGGTTCTTCTGTAGGAGCAAAACCTTTGTCTTTTAAGAATTTATTCCAAAAACGAGAATATAATAAGTGACCAGTAGCGTGCTCACTACCACCAATATATAAGTCTACACTTTCCCAGTATGCTAATGCTTCTTTGCTAACAAATTCATTATGATTTGATGCATCCATATAACGCATCCAATACCAAGAACTTCCAGCCCAACCTGGCATTGTGTTTAATTCTAATGGAAAAACAGTTTCGTTATTGATGTTTGAAGTTGCAACTACTTGGTTAGACGTAGTATCCCATGCCCATTGAGTTGCATTACCTAATGGTGGTTGACCGTCTTCTGTAGGTAAATAGTTTCCTACTTCTGGTAAAATGATAGGTAAGTTTTGTGTGTCTATCATTTGTGGTAATCCATTTACGTAATATACCGGGAATGGTTCTCCCCAATAACGTTGACGAGAGAATACGGCGTCACGTAAACGGTAATTTATTTTTCCTTTACCTTGTCCGATTTTCTCTAATTCGGCAATAATCGTTTTAGTCGCTTGTTTGTAATCTAATCCGTTTAAGAAATCAGAAGCGGTTAATTTTACATTGTCTTTGCTAGAGAATGCCGCTTCAGAAATATCAGCACCATCAAAAATGTTTTTGATTTCTGCCATTCCTTCTTGACCTTTAAAGAAGTTTGCAAAAGCATAATCACGATCGTCACCACATGGAACGGCCATTACAGCTCCGGTTCCGTATCCTGCTAATACGTAATCACCAATCCAAACCGGAATAGCTTCTTTAGTAAAGGGATGTTCTGCATATGCACCTGTGAAAACACCCGAGATGGTTTTTACATCGGCCATACGTTCTCTTTCAGAACGTTTCGCTGTTTTTTCAATATATTCTTCAATAGCTTGTTTTTGTGCAGGAGTAGTAATTTGACTTACCAATTCGTGTTCTGGAGCCAATGTCATGAATCCTACTCCAAAAATCGTGTCAGGACGTGTAGTAAATACGTCAATTACTGCCTCGTGATCTTTTACTTTAAAAGTCACCATAGCACCTGTCGATTTTCCAATCCAGTTACGTTGACTTTCTTTGATACTTTCTGTCCAATCAATATCGTTTAAGCCTGTAAGTAAACGTTCAGCGTAAGCAGAGATGCGCATGTTCCATTGCATCATTTTTTTACGAACTACCGGGAAACCACCTCTTTCAGAAACACCATTAATGATTTCGTCATTAGCTAAAACGGTTCCTAATCCAGGACACCAGTTTACTTCTGTTTCAGCTAAATACGTCATACGGTATTGTAACAAGATTGTTTCTTGTTGTTCTTTAGAAAATGCATTCCATTCTGTTGCAGTAAAAGGAGTGATATTTTCATCACATACGGCTACTACATTAGCATTTCCTTCTTTTTCAAAAATAGCAACTAAAGTGCTAATATCTTCTGCTTTATCCGTAGATTGGTTGTACCAAGAATTGAACAATTGGATAAAAATCCATTGTGTGTGTTTGTAATAATCAGGGTTTGACGTACGAATCTCTCTGTCCCAATCAAATGAGAAACCAATTTGGTCCATTTGTTTACGGTATCCAGGAATTTTATTTCCTTCTTTATCTACACCTCCATCGATATTTACACGAGTGGTATCTTCAGGACGTTGACCTGTTTGGATGGCATATTGTTCTGCTGGTAAACCAAAACTATCGTAACCCATTGGGTGAAGGACATTAAACCCCTGGTGTCTTTTATAACGAGAATATACATCCGAAGCAATGTATCCTAGTGGGTGACCTACGTGTAATCCAGCTCCAGAAGGATAAGGAAACATGTCTAGTACATAATGTTTTGGTTTGTCAGATTGATTTGAAGCGGCAAATGTTTTGTTATCTGCCCAATATTTTTGCCATTTGGCTTCAATTTCGTTCGGATTGTATTTCATGATATTTTAAAAAATAATATGCTGTTATATATAGTATTAGAATTGATATACCATTCCTGCTCCATAGGTATTATTACTATAGGTTGGAAAAGTTGCAAAGGTTGTCTTTTTATTTGTTTTGTCAAAATGGAACGGATTCCAATAATGTACAATTGTTGCAGTAGCAATACCTATTCCTGCTCCCGTTACTACATCACCTACCCAGTGACGGTTATTAGCCATTCGTAATATACCAGTTGCAGTAGCAAATAAGTACCCTGAACTAGCATACCAGATATTAGCGTCTTTGTATTCTAAAAAGTTTAGGGTAGCGTTGTTAAATGCGCAAGCGGTATGTCCAGAAGGATAACTATTAAAGGCTGAGCCATCTGGTCGCAAATCATGTGAGGCATTTTTGCCTATAGTTACTATTCCAAGTACCAATAGGTTTGATATAATACCGTTGGCTACTAATTGTTTGTAGCTATTTTTAGATTCTAGCCCCATCATTTTTCCTAAATACAATTGACCTAGAGGGACAAATTGGGTGTAGTTGTCAATTTTTGTATGAAAAGAAGTTCCAAATACATCTTGAGTAGTTTGGTGTACTTGGTCTTGAATGTTTTTATTTTTTAAAATAGCCCCCGTTACCATTAAACTAGCAGGGAGAATAAATTTTTTATAAGAAATATGAGAGCTGTCCTTTTTTATATTTTGAGAAAATAATGTGCAGCTACAAAGTAAAGTTAAAAGGATGTTTTTGATCATTATTAAAAAGTTAAAGTTGCTCCAATAAGATTGGAATCATATTGTTTTGAGGCGTTGAATTTCCAAGAATACTTGGCTTCGGTTTTTTTATGAGTTTTGTTTTCGGTATAACGATTTTGAGAAATTGTTTTTCCTATAAAATATCCCATAAACAATGCAATAGGATAATCTGAGGTCCAATGTACTTTGCTTTGTACCATTTGAAAAGCCAATCCAGTCATTGTAGCATAACCTAGAGGTTTAATCCATTTGTATTCAGGATAATTGTCTGCAATAACGGTAAGTCCCGCCATGAAAGTGGTTAAGTGGCCAGAAGGCATGGCGTCATAGTGAGGGGTTTGTTTTCCATAGGCACGAAAGCTAGGGAAAGGATTCCATTCGCCTCCTGGATGTCCGTTTTGGGTAGCAATGAAAGGGCTTTCTCTTCCCGAAATTCGTTTAAGAGTTTGAGCAAATACCCCTGATAGTATTAAACTTTCCATCAGTCCACTAGCGGTTGCTTGAGCGCGGTAGTCATTTTTTAATAAGCCATAAGTAGCAAATCCTGTTCCTAGAACAATAATAGTTGTACCATTTCCTACTAAATAGAAACCAGAACTTAGGTCTTTAGGGATATTTTCCAAGGGCCCAAATTTGGTGTAGGTGTTGTTCTCACTTAAATGATTTCGTTCTGAAAAATTTCTAAAATCGTCTGTGATTTTTTGATCATAATGCATGGTTATAGCAGTTGATGCAAGGGCTCCACCTAAATACCAAGCATGGTCTTTGGCAACAAAATTTAATGAAGTGTTTAATACATCTTTAGGTGCTTTTGTGACCATCTCAAAGAAACGAGGCTTGTGGTAGCTACGAGTACTTCCGTCTTTGAAAGTGTAATTTTGAGTTTTTACTGCTAAAACATTTGAAATTGTATTGGTCGTATCCTTTGTTTCTTGACTCCAAATAGATAAGGATAAAAGAAAGGTTGTTGTGAAAATAAAAATCTTACGCATTGGATTTTTTATATAAAAATTTTGTCTGCGAAAATAATCTAAATTATCAACTCAAACGTAAAGTTTCTAATGCTTTAAGCTAAATAATAAAATTGTTTAGTATTTTTACCCCGACAATTAAAATTTTAGTATGGCAAGTTCATTTGATAAATTCGAAAAGAGACAATTAATGTCTTCTTATTTTTCCGTAGTGCTGAGTGTATTTTTAGTTCTATTCTTATTAGGGACCTTAGTGCTTTTTGTAATAAATTCTACCAAATTGGCAAATGATTTTAAGGAAGAAATTGCCATGACTGTTTTCTTGAAAAATGAAGCCGATAGTACTAAAATTGCCGATTTTGGTAAAAAATTAGAGCTTCAGAAATTTGCTAAAAAAATAAAATACGTCTCTAAGGACCAAGCTGCCAAAGAACATTCGGATATTATTGGAGAAGATTTTATGACTTTCTTGGGCGAAAATCCACTTCAAAATTCATATGACGTAAACCTAAAAGCAGAATTTGTAGTAGATAATTCTATTGCAAATATCGAAAAAGAAATCCGTAAAGATGAAATCGTTTCGGACGTGGTTTATGATAAACAATTAATTCATTTGGTGAATGAAAATATTCAAAAAGTGAGTATGTGGTTATTAATTATCAGTGGAGTACTATTGGTAATCTCAGTATTCTTAATTAATAGTTCATTACGTTTGTCTATACACTCAAGTAGATTTGTAATTAAAACCATGCAAATGGTAGGAGCAACTAAAGCTTTTATACGTGTGCCTTTTGTAATCCGTAGTGTAAAATTAGGATTGTTAGGTGCTGTATTTGCAGTTTTAGGATTATTAGGGCTGTTAGGATATATAGATTCTAATTTTTCTTCTTTGGGTGTTTTAGAAGACAAAACATCTATCTCATTAGTTTGTTTAGGAATTGTAGTATTAGGAGTTTTAATTCCTTTTGTGAGTTCGTTTATTGCTACGCAACGTTATTTGAATTTAAGAACAGACGATTTATACTAATAAAATATTTATGGAAAATAACGAGAAACCATCGGAATTTCTTTTTTCAAAAAGTAATTACACTACACTATTCATAGGGATTGGCATTATTATTTTAGGTTTTGTGCTTATGTCTGGAGGCGGTAGTGATGATCCAAATGTATTTAGTGAAGAAGTGTTTAGTTTTAGACGCATCCGTCTAGCTCCTATGACCGTTCTTATGGGGTTTGGAGTGACTATTTATTCTATTTTGAAAAAAAATAAAGCCTAGTTATGACAATTATACAAGCCATAGTATTGGCAATTATTGAAGGGTTAACGGAGTTCTTACCGGTATCCTCTACAGGGCATATGATTATTGCTTCGTCTTTTTTTGGAATTGCTCAAGATGAGTTTACCAAACTATTTACTATTGTAATTCAATTGGGTGCCATTTTATCTGTGGTTGTCTATTATTTTAAACGATTCTTTCAAACGTTTGATTTTTATTTTAAACTTTTTGTTGCCTTTATTCCTGCAGTTGTTTTGGGGTTGTTGTTAAGTCATTGGATTGACAGTTTATTAGAAAATCCTGTTACCGTTGCAGTGTCTTTAATCTTAGGAGGATTAATTTTATTAAAAGCAGATGATTGGTTTGCTAATTCAGCCGAAACAGAAATTACTTATTTACGCGCATTAAAGATTGGTTTCTTTCAGTGTTTGGCCATGATTCCAGGAGTTTCTAGGAGTGGTGCCAGTATTATTGGAGGAATGTCACAAGGTTTAACACGTACCTCGGCAGCTGAATTTTCTTTCTTCCTTGCAATTCCTACTATGTTAGGAGCTACTGCCAAAAAATGTTACGATTATTATAAAGCAGGTATGATACTTACAGATGATCAAGTAAATGTACTTGTCATTGGAAATGTTGTGGCTTTTATTGTGGCTCTATTGGCAATTCAAACTTTTATAGGATATTTGAGCAAAAATGGTTTCCGCGTGTTTGGGTATTACCGAATCGTAGCAGGAATTATTTTACTAATCATTCATAACTATTTTTATCCACTTACCATTATATAGTATGCAACCAGAAGATTTTTTAAACGGTAAAGTGCTATTGGTAGACAAACCTTTGCATTGGAGTTCTTTCCAAGCAGTGAATAAACTAAAATGGGCTTTAAAATCTAAATTAGGTTTAAAGAAAATAAAAATTGGTCATGCTGGAACTTTAGATCCTTTGGCTACAGGATTATTGATAGTTTGTACGGGTAAATTCACGAAACGTATTCCAGAATTTCAAGGCCAAGCCAAAGAATACACGGGAACATTTCATATAGGAGCAACAACTCCTTCGTATGATTTGGAGACAGAAATTGACGCCACTTTCTCAACAGATCATATTACAGATGAATTAATTCACGCAACCATTTCTCAATTTTTAGGAGAAATTGATCAGAAACCACCCGTATTTTCTGCTATTAAAAAAGACGGTAAACGTCTCTACGAACATGCAAGAGCAGGCGAAGAGGTTGAAATAGCATCTAGAAAAACTACTATTCATGAGTTTGAAATTACAAGATTGGCATTGCCAGAAATTGATTTTAGAGTAGTTTGTAGCAAAGGAACCTATATTCGATCTTTGGCATTTGATTTTGGGAAAGCCCTTAATTCTGGTGCACATCTTACCGTTTTGAGGCGAACTAAAATTGGTGATTTTTCTGTAGAAAATGCCTTCCAAATTGAATCGTTTGTAGATCAATTGCAAGCGGTAGAGTGACTTTATTTTTTTTAAAATCATTCTAAATTACTTACTTAACTTGTTAAATTTCATATTTACTTTATTTTTGTTGTCCAATATTTAAAATTAATTACACATTATGGCAAAATCTGCGCTTTTAAAGTCCTCTCTTGTAAAGAAATACTGGATGGCTTTCACGGGGTTGTTTTTATGCTTGTTTTTGGCAGGTCATTTAGCTGGAAATCTTCAGTTGATTTTCGGAACACCGTTACAGTTTAATCAGTACGCGTTGTTCATGACTACCAATCCAGCGGTAAAACTATTATCTTATTTAACTTACATTTCTATTATTTTCCACGCGGTTGATGGGATTTGTTTGACTATTCAAAACAGAAAAGCAAGACCAATTGGTTACGCTTGTGAAAATGCTGCTGCAAATACAAAATTTGCATCTAGAAACATGGCTGTTTTAGGAACTGTAATTTTGGTATTCATTGTGACTCATATGGTGAATTTCTGGGCTAAAATGCACTTTGCACAAATGCCGGTTCAAGCGGTTACTGTTGAAATGGCAGGACAAAAGCAAGATTTGTATATCACTACTGTTGGGCAATACATTCCTGTTGCTCAAGTAGCTTTAACAAAAGAAGATGCTGAGAAAAATGGAGCTCAAATTTACTTAGACGGTAAAGATTTCTACAATGCTCAAGCAAATTTAAAAGTAGGTGAAGGATACAAAGATTTACACAAAATTACTTTCGCTTTCTTCCAAGATGCTTCTACAGGATTGTTATTCGTGTTATTATATGCTTTTGCTATGTTAGCATTATCATTCCACTTATTACATGGATTCCAAAGTGCTTTCCAATCATTGGGAGCTACTAGTCCAAAATACAGCTGTTTGATTAAAGGATTCGGAAAAGGTTTCGCAATCATCGTTCCTTTATTATTTGCTATTATTCCATTATACATTTTCCTAACTAAATAACAATTTATCCGAAGAAGATTATGGCTTTAGATTCTAAAATACCAAATGGTCCAGTTTCTGATAAATGGACTAATTATAAAAATCACATTAACTTAGTAAACCCTGCTAACAAACGTAATTTAGATATTATTGTTGTAGGTACAGGATTAGCTGGAGCTTCTGCTTCTGCTACTTTAGCTGAGTTAGGTTATAACGTAAAAGCATTTTGTTTTCAAGATTCTCCACGTCGTGCGCACTCTATTGCAGCACAAGGAGGGATCAATGCAGCAAAAAACTATAAAGGAGACGGGGACTCTACTTTTAGATTATTTTATGATACTGTAAAAGGAGGAGATTACCGTGCTCGAGAGGCTAACGTATACCGTTTAGCTGAAGTTTCTACAAACATCATTGACCAATGTGTGGCTCAAGGGGTGCCATTGGCTCGTGAATACGGAGGTTTGTTAGATAACCGTTCTTTTGGAGGTACTTTGGTATCTCGTACATTTTACGCTGCAGGGCAAACAGGACAACAATTATTGTTAGGAGCTTACTCTGCTATGAACCGTCAAATTGGACGTGGAAAAGTAAAAATGTACAATCGTCATGAAATGCTTGAATTAGTAGTAGTTGACGGTAAAGCACGTGGAATTATTGCTCGTAACTTAATTACTGGTGAAATTCAACGTCACTCTGCTCACGCAGTAGTAATTGCATCTGGAGGATACTCTAACGTATTCTTCTTATCTACAAATGCAATGGGAAGTAACGTAACTGCAGCTTGGAAAATCCATAAAAAAGGAGCTTACTTCGCTAACCCTTGTTATACTCAAATTCACCCAACTTGTATTCCAGTTTCTGGTGACCACCAATCTAAATTGACTTTGATGTCAGAGTCTTTACGTAATGATGGTCGTATTTGGGTTCCTGCTAAATTAGAAGATGCTCAAGCAATCCGTGAAGGAAAGTTAAAGGCTATCGATATCGCAGAAGGTGATAGAGATTATTTCTTAGAGCGTCGTTACCCTGCATTTGGTAACTTAGTACCTCGTGACGTAGCTTCTCGTGCTGCTAAAGAAAGATGTGATGCTGGATTTGGTGTTAATAAAACTGGTGAAGCGGTTTACTTAGATTTCGCAGCTGCTATTGAGCGTTACGGAAAAGAGAAAGCTTATGTTCAAGGTTTAGACGCTAATGATACTGCATTAGTAGTGAAATTAGGAACTGCTATTGTTAAAGAAAAATACGGTAACTTATTCCAAATGTATCACAAAATTGTTGATGAGGATCCATACACAACTCCAATGATGATTTACCCAGCGGTTCACTATACAATGGGTGGTGTTTGGGTTGATTATAACTTGCAAACGACAATTCCAGGATGTTTCTGTATTGGTGAAGCAAACTTCTCTGAGCACGGTGCTAACCGTTTAGGAGCTTCTGCTTTAATGCAAGGTTTAGCTGATGGATACTTCGTATTACCTTACACAATTGGTGATTACTTATCTCCAGATATTAAAGTAGGACCAATCTCTACTGATTTACCTGAATTCGTTGCTGCTGAAAATGCAGTAAAAGAGCAAATTGAGAAATTCATGAATAATAATGGATCTCACTCTGTAGACTACTTCCACAAAAAATTAGGAAAAATTATGTGGAACAAAGTAGGTATGGCTCGTAATGAAAAAGGATTAACGGAAGCTATTGAAGAAATTGCAGCGTTACGTGAAGAGTTTTATAATGACGTGAAAGTACCTGGAACTGATAAAGGTTTCAACCAAGAATTAGAAAAAGCAATCCGTGTGGCTGACTTCTTAGAATTAGGAGAGTTATTTGCTAAAGATGCTTTACATAGAAAAGAATCTTGTGGAGGTCACTTCCGTGAAGAATACCAAACTGAAGAAGGAGAAGCACAACGTGATGACGAAAACTTCGCTTACGTAGCTGCTTGGGAATACAAAGGTAAACCAAGTGATGCAGTATTGCATAAAGAGGACTTAGTATTCGAAAACGTGAAATTGGTACAACGTAGTTATAAATAGTATTTAAACATTAGTTTGTTACTGTTTACTACTTAAAAAACTTATTCAAAATGAAACTTACATTAAAAATTTGGCGTCAACAGAACGCTCAAGATAAAGGATCAATGGTTGATTACCAAATCGACGGAATTGAACCAGATATGTCATTCCTTGAAATGCTAGACGTTTTCAATGAACAACAAATCAATGCTGGACAAGAGCCAGTAGCTTTTGACCACGACTGTCGTGAAGGAATCTGCGGAATGTGTTCTTTATTCATCAATGGTGAGGCACACGGACCAGATAGAGGAGTAACTACTTGTCAATTACACATGCGTATGTTTAATGACGGAGATACTATTACTATTGAGCCTTTCCGTTCTGCTGCTTTCCCAGTAGTAAAAGACTTAGTTGTAGATCGTTCTTCTTTTGATAGAATTCAACACGCTGGTGGATTTATTTCTGTAAATACTTCAGGTAATACAATTGATGCAAATACAATTCCAGTTCCTAAAGCGGATGCTGACGCTGCCTTTGATGCTGCTACTTGTATTGGATGTGGAGCTTGCGTAGCTACTTGTAAAAACTCTTCAGCAATGTTATTCGTTTCTGCTAAAGTTTCTCAGTTTGCATTATTACCACAAGGTAAAGTTGAAGCTGCAGACCGTGTATTAAACATGGTAGCTCAAATGGATGCAGAAGGTTTTGGTAACTGTACTAATACTGGAGCTTGTGAGATTGAATGTCCTAAAGGAATCTCTTTAGAGAACATTGCTCGTATGAACAGAGAATATTTGAAAGCTTCTTTGTAGTTTTCAAATTAATCTATATATTTATAACGCACCTTAATAATAAGGTGCGTTATTTTTTTGTTTAGTTATGAAAGTAGCATTAGTGCAAACCCACTTAGTTTGGGAAGATCAAGAAGCCAACTGGCTTTTTTTAGAAAATAGATTACGTTCCTTAGCTGGAAAAGTTGATTTGGTAGTGTTACCAGAAATGTTTACTACAGGTTTCTCTATGTCGGCAGATTATTTGGCAGAATCTATGGAAGAATTAACTACGGCTTGGATGCAAACCTTAGCAACAACGTGTGATTTTGCTATTGTAGGGAGTGTTATGATTTCTGAAAATGGAAAGAATTTTAACCGTTTGTTATTTGTTCATCCTACCGGGAAAGTAGAGCGTTATGATAAACGTCATTGTTTTAGTTTTGCCGGAGAACAAAAATATTATGAGCCAGGTAAGGATCGTTTAATAGTAAATTATAAAGGATTTAGAATTTGTCCTTTAATTTGCTATGATTTACGTTTTCCTGTTTTTTCTAGAAATAACAATGACGCTTACGATATGTTGGTGTACGTAGCCAATTGGCCAGAAGCTCGTATCCAAGCTTGGAATGCATTATTAAAAGCTCGTGCTATTGAAAATCTTTCTTATGTAGTAGGTGTAAATCGTATTGGAGAAGACGGTAACGACCATGTGTACAATGGAAATTCTCAAGTGTTAGATTATTTAGGAAATGAAATGATATCTCCTTATTCTGAAGACGAAATTAAAATTGTAGAATTACAATTGGAAAAACAAAATCAGTTTAGAGAGACTACAGGTTTCTTAAATGATGCAGATATCTTCACTATTCACAATTAAGGATTTGTTAAATCAAAGGGTTGTTCTACATCCCAATTGCTGCGTAAGTCTATTGGTTTAGAGTGATAGATAACTGTTTCTGGATCTTTCTTTTCAATGTAATTTCCGGTATCAAATACACCGTTATTATTTGTGTCGTAAATGGCCAATAAGGTGTATTTATTTGGATTTAAATTTTTGAATTCTACCGTTGTTCCAGAACTAATAGATTTTGAAACGATTTTGTTTCTCTTTGGATCCAATAATTCGATAACTAAAGGATATTGTTTGATATTTGTTAACGATATTTTTAAATTACCATAATCGGCCCAAGTATTTGTAGTAATGCTTTGGGTCGTTTTTTTGTTTTCTAAGTCGTTAATGTCTTTGAAAGCACCTTTTTCAATGTTTATTGTGAATTTTTGTGTTTCATCTTTTTTGAAATCGAAATAAATTCGTTGGTTGAAGGTGTCATTTTCAATTTCAAAGGGCACGGGAAGCTTGTTGCTTGTGATGGTAATTTTATTTTTATCAATATCAAATACAGGCTGTGTGTTGTAAATGGCATATCGGTCGTTCATTGGTAAAATAGAATTGAATACAGGTTGTAGCTGTAAACTGTCTTTTTGCATTTCCTTAACCTTTAATTTGAATGATTTTGAAGTGTTTTCATGAGAAATTTGTACGTCTAATGAATCATTTTTCTTACCTGAGAACCAAATTTCTAAAGAGTCTTTGTCTTTAACTTTTGTGATGGCGTATTTTAAATCTTGATTGTTTTTCTTTAAAATAATTTTAGGTAGATTTTTGCTAAAATCTTGTGTTGGTGTATAGCCAAAACTTAATTTATTTCCTTGTGTTTGCGAAGGTTTTCTAGGGATAAAATTATTTTTCTGTTGAAATAAAGTTAGATTTATTTCGGTATCCGTTGGGATAGCTATAGGTTGCTTTAGGAAAGCTATTTTTTCGGCTTTCGGGTCGTATTTATTATTGTTATTAATGTCTTTTAGTCCGAAAACCCAATATTTTCCAGCTTTAATATTTTCAATTTGAAAAGTGTAGTTACTGTCTAAGGTGTTGGTGATGTAACGAGGTGCTTGTTTGTAAATGGTAGAGTCGTTAAATTTCTCGTTTGCCTCATATAATAATACCGATACGTAAAAAGGAGCTTTTTGAGCATATGCTTCGTTGATGCTACCTTTTATTTTTAAGGAATCAATTTTACTGCCGGTTGCTACTACATATTTAAATTGATTTAGAGGATTTCCCTCATTGTTGTCCACAATACTTTGTCCGAAATTAAAATTATAAGTAGTGTTGGGTTGTAAAGTATCCTGTAATTTAAGGGTTACCGTTTTAGTGGCAGAGGTGGGTGTGATTAGCGGTTGAAATTTTAGAGGAGGGGAAACTACCAGTTGTTTTTCTATATTCTTTAGGGTTACAAACTCGTCAAACTCCAGTTTGATTACTTTGCTGTTAAAATTGGTACTAAAGTTTTTTGGGAAACTATTTTTTATTGCAGGGGCTAGTGTGTCTTTAGGACCGCCGGTTATGGTGCCTCGTTTAGCGCAGTTGCTAAGTGTAAGTAGTAAACTAAAAGTGATTGCAATAATATATTTATGTGACATGAGATGTGAATTTTGAATTGCAAAAATAACAATATAAGTTCGTGTTTGAACGGCTTTTTCGGAATTCTTGAGAGAAGTGTTTTTGGAGTTGTTAGGGCTAACCTGTTCATTTAGAAGAAGAAATAAACGGAATGTTTTTTTATAAAAAAATAGTTTGGTTTTTGACGTAAAATTATACTACATTTGTGCTGTCTTTTTGACTGGTCCTATAGCTCAGTTGGTTAGAGCACCTGACTCATAATCAGGTGGTCCCTGGTTCGAGCCCAGGTGGGACCACAGCTTGTAAACCGCATTTCTTTGGAGTTGCGGTTTTTTTGTTTTTAGAAATATTTGTTTATTTTATGCTTAATATAAAATTTCAGAATAAAGGTGTCTCAATTTCTTGTAAAGTTTTTAAGTCCTAATACTGTTGGTAAGGATTTTTTATTTGTTTTGATTCTGTTCGTTTTAGGGATAAAGTGGTTATTGAATTGCTTTTTTAAAAAATAAAATTTCAAAAAAAATCACAAAAGGTATTGTGTAATCAAAAATAGGTTGTATATTTGCAACGAAATAACGCAATGGTTTGGTAGTTCAGTTGGTTAGAATACATGCCTGTCACGCATGGGGTCGCGGGTTCGAGTCCCGTCCAGACCGCGAAATTAGAGAAGCCTTCTTGTAAAAGAAGGCTTTTTTATGCAAAGTTAGTTGTGTTGTTTGAATCAACCTTCGGGTTGGTTTAAGTAGTTAGACCAATGAAAAGCTTTTCACTTTACAGTGAATAGCTTTTTTTGTTTTAGGGCCATGTCATTTGTTTTTTTAGTACTTTTGGGGCAAAATTAATCCAAATTTCTTTTTTCAATGAAAAACAATCTGCTCAAAACCGTACTATCCTTTGCTGGGCTGCTATTTCTGGTGCAGTCTTGTCAGTATTTTGAGCAAAATAAAGTTCAAGAAAAAGCCCTGCTTCAAAAAGAATTAAAAGCCATTAATTGGGAAGTAGTAGACGAATATCCTTCGTTGGAGGATTGTGAGAAAATAAATGACAAAAATCAACGTCAGCAATGTTTCTTTGAAGTTATGACGTATTTGGTTAAAGAACGTTTAATCACAACCGATACCTTGCAATCTAATATTCCATTCCCTGATACTTTAAATTTAAAAGTGACGGTATATAAAGATGCTCGTTTGAAATTTCAGATGCATTCAAATCCTAAGGATACTACTGTTATAGAATCGGCTAAATTGGATAGTGTGTTAAAGGCTAAATTGGTAAATTTTCCTAAAGTACATCCTGCGTTAAAGCGTGGGTTACCTGTTACTACTGAATTTGTGTTACAAGTTCCGCTTTAGGAGTTATTCTTTTTATTTTAAACTATATTTTCTTGTCTCACGAACGCATTATTTTAGGAATTGACCCTGGAACCACTATTATGGGTTTTGGTGTGATTAAAGTGGTGAAAAATCAAATGTATTTCATGCAATTGAATGAACTACAATTGTCTAAATATGATAATCATTACCAGAAATTAAAAATCATATTTGAACGAACTATAGAATTAATAGATACCCACCATCCTGATGAGATTGCAATTGAAGCTCCTTTTTTTGGAAAAAATGTACAATCCATGCTAAAATTAGGACGCGCTCAAGGGGTAGCTATGGCTGCGGGACTTTCTCGTGATATTCCCATTACCGAATATGAACCCAAGAAAATAAAAATGGCAGTTACCGGAAACGGAAATGCCTCTAAGGAACAAGTTGCCAAAATGTTACAACAGTTGTTAGGTTTAAAAGAATTGCCTAAAAACTTGGATAGTACCGATGGTCTGGCGGCAGCGGTGTGTCATTTTTTTAATACCGGAAAATCAATACCTACCAAAGGTTACTCGGGTTGGGACGCCTTTGTACAACAAAATCAAGATCGTATTTCTAAAAAATAAATAATGGCCGGAATTTATATTCACATTCCCTTTTGTAAACAAGCATGTCATTATTGTGATTTTCATTTTTCTACTCAAATGAAAAATAAAGATCTCATGATTCAAGCTCTGGCAAAAGAAATGATAATACGTAAATCAGAATTGTCATTACAAGAAATTCAAACCATTTATTTTGGAGGCGGTACGCCCAGTGTCTTAGAAATATCGGAAATAGAATATTTGTTGGATGCTATTTTTCAAAATTATACCGTAGTAACCAATCCCGAAATTACACTCGAAGCCAATCCCGATGATTTGTCTTTGGAAAAAATAAAAGCGCTGTCTCAAACTCCAATTAATAGATTGAGTATTGGAATTCAAACCTTTCAGGATCGAGATTTGAAATCCATGAATAGAGCTCATAATGCGCAAGAATCACAACAAGCTCTGGAATGGGCCACGCAATATTTTGATAACGTTTCTATTGATTTAATTTATGGGATTCCGGGAATGTCCCATCAAACTTGGGAATCACATATTCAAACCGCTTTATCTTTTGGAATTCCACATATTTCGTCTTATGCCTTAACAGTCGAACCCAAAACAGCTTTGGCCAAGCAAATTCAAAAAGGGCAATCGCAACTTCCAGATGATGCTATGGCTCAAGAACAATTTGAAATTTTGGTGGCAGCATTAACCTCACAAGGGTTTGTACATTATGAGTTGTCTAATTTTGGAAAAGAAGGGTATTTTTCTAAAAATAATACAGCCTATTGGATGGGTAAGCCTTATTTAGGTCTTGGACCTTCTGCTCATAGTTATAATGGGAAACAACGAAGTTGGAATGTTTCCAATAACAATATTTACCTCAAAGAGATTCAATTGGGAAATTTGCCTTCGGAGTATGAAGAGTTGAGTGTTTCAGATCGTTTTAATGAGTATATGATGACTGGTTTGCGTACGCAATGGGGTATTGATTTTAATAAAGTTGAAACTCAGTTTGGAGCGTTGTATTTAGAATATTTACTGAAACAGAGTGTGCCTTTTGTACGTGAAGGACTCTTAGAATGTGATAAGGGTAGTTTAAAAGCAACCTTGAAAGGAAAATTCTTAACCGATGGAATTTCAAGTGATTTGTTCTATATTGAGGAATAAAAACACGTTCTTATGAATTTAGAAGAATTTCGTGATTATTGGATTTAAACAAGCCATAGCAGAAAATTTTCCCTTTGATCAAGATGTTTTAGCCTTTAAATTGGGTGAGAAAATAATAGATTAATGGCCTGTCCTCATGAGAAGAAGACAGGCCATTTGGTAATCTAAAATGTGACCCTGATTATTTTTAGAATTAAGGGTGCAGTTTGAGGGACTAACTCCTGCCTACATATTATGAAAAGCATTGGATTATCGTGGATATGAAGATTGATATCCACAATAATGATGTTGTATGCTTATAGATTATTCTTGTGATTTAATTTTGAAAGGATTATCAAAAAGAAAATAAAAGAACAACTTTAGTAGTATATGAAAGGTTGGTTTTAGGAATTATCGGCTTTTATTTTTTAATAAATTGAATGATTTTTTCTTTTCCCTCAGAAATAATTGTAGCAAAATAGGTACCCGTAGGGAAGTTTGATAAATTTACAGATGTGGTTGTAGCATTAATATTGTCATTAAGTTGTAGCGTATGCCCTAAAAGATTTCTTATCTGTACAGACTCAATTATTTTTCCATCTTTTAAACTAATGGTAATACTATCTGTGGTAGGATTAGGGTAAAAATTAAATTCTAAACTTTCGTATTTATCTGTAGAAAGAACAGCGTATCTGTCAGAAATTGCTTTTAATAATGAATATTGAGTAAAACTGTCTTGTCCTAATTCCCAAATCATAATTCCTGCTAATCCTTCGGTGTTTGCTAATGATACTTTAGATTGTATAGTTGGACGGCCGTTATAGTACTCATTGTAATTGTTTGCGTTATTTCCAATTTGGTCTACATCTGCATATGCTGTATTGGCAGTTACAATTTCTCCAAATGTTCTAGAGTTGGCAGTAGTTGAATTCACAAATTGGTAGCTATAGAAAGGTACTCCCAAAGTTAATTTACTAGCAGGAACTCGTGCTTTCCAATAAGTGATAGCACTTTGTGCATTTGCATATGAACTATGTTGTCCTGGGCTACTTGGTGCCCATGATCCTGTGTAGTCATAACACATAATGTTTACCCAGTCATATGATGCTAATGCTTGATTTGATAAAACTGAAAATTGTGTACCTCCAGGTACAGCTGTTGTCATTAATTTGTTTTGAGCATTTAGTGCAGTTCTTAGTTCCAATACGAAAGGGCTATAGTTGGTGTTACTAGCAAAATCCCATTCCAAATCAACATCAATACCTGCAATGTTGTTATTTACTGTATAGTTAACTAATTGTGTAATAAAAGCTGCTCTAGAAGCTTGTGTTGCCAATACATTATTCCAGTTAGTAACATTCACAGCTCCACCTCCAATTGATAATAAAATTTGTATGCTTGGTTTTTTAGCAGCAATTGCAGTTTTTAGAGGAGTAATATCTGTCACAACTAATGTTCCTGCAGCATCAGGATTACCAAACGAATAATTGACGTGTGTAACTTTAGTGAAATCAATCTGGTTTACGACAGATAATCTATAGTCAGGTACATAACCAACAACCTTTTGTGCATTGATGAATTGAGTTGCTACTAGTGCTAAAAAGAAAATTCCTTTTTTAGCATTTTTAATAGTAATTTTTTTCATGTTTTTTGTTTGTTTAATTAATATTTTGTTATAATGTAAACATATTGATATGTGTATAAACAAAACAATATATTAAACCAACGGGTTTAATTTGTAAATTAATTACAAATGTGAGGATTTTCTATAAGGGTAAAATTTCAAGACAGATTAGATAAGATCATCTTTATACGGTTTTTTAGAAATTAAAATATTATAAAACGTTACTGCCCAAGCCGAAATAATTAATGCGCCACCAATGGGAGTCACAAAACCAAAGGGTTTGATATTCATATTACTAATACTTTGAGTACTCAATAAATAAATAGAACCAGAGAATAGAGCCACGCCCCAAATGCTCAAATTAAGAATTAGTTTTCGTTTCTTTTTAGGAAGATGATCATTATAACTAATGATTAATAAAAATAGTGCTTGGTACATTTGATAACGAACTCCTGTTTCAAACGAACTTAATTCTGTAACTGTAAGTGCTTTTTTGAGTGCATGAGCGCCAAAAGCCCCCAATATAATAGATGAAGCCCCTAAGGCTGTACCCCAAAGTGTGATGTTTCTTTCCATATGTTTTTTCTCAAAAATATTTAATTCATTTTAATTTTCAAATTATAGAAGTGCTAAAGCCAAGCTTTGCAAATTAGAATTGTACATTTGAAGTATGAAATCGATACTGCTTTTTGGCGCTGGCCGTTCGTCAATATATTTGATAGATTATTTTTTGAAAAATAAAAATCATGCTCAATATCAACTCATTGTGATTGATGGGTCATTTGAATTTTTGCCTCAAGCAATAAAAAGTGAGCCTTGGATACAATTTGTACAAGGAACGGTTATCAATGCGGAATTCCGCGCCATGTGGATTGCCCAAGCTGATGTTGTCATTTCATTACTCCCTATACAATTTCATATTTTGGTTGCTAAGGACTGTTTGCATTACTCCAAACATTTTGCAACAGCATCCTATGTGTCTCCCGAGATGAAGAATTTGTCTTGTCAAGCTCAAGAACAAGGACTGGTGTTTTTGAATGAATTGGGATTGGACCCTGGTATAGATCACATGTTGGCACAAAGTACCATAGATCATATTGAGCAACAAGGTGGGACGATTACCCATTTTGAATCCTATTGCGGTGGACTATTGCACCCCAATATTCAATCCAATCCATGGAATTATAAATTTACATGGGCGCCTAGAAACGTGGTTTTAGCTGGACAAGGAGGAGATGCTGTTTTTTTGAAAAATAAAAAAGAATTTCGCATTCCCTATTCTCAATTATTCCTCACCACCTCTTTAGTTTCCATTCAAGATTACGGTAATTACGAAGCCTATCCCAATAGGGATTCTATTAAATATCAAGAAATATACAAACTTGATAATTTAGACACTTTGTATAGAGCCACCTTACGTCCTAAAGGATTTTCTAAAGCGTGGAATATTTTCCTAAAATTGGGAATGACAGACGATACTTATGAGATTCAAAACACATCTCATTGGTCTTACGCCGATTATTTAAACAATTTTTTACCTAAAAATGAAAAATCACTTCTTGAGAATCTTTCCCATTTTCTTGATAACGATTCAGATTTAATTCAAAAAATTCAATCATTAGATTTACTAAGCACCCACCATTATTTACCAGTAACAAGTGGTACACCAGCGCAACTACTTGAAATTATTTTGAAAAATAAATGGACCATGAATCCTCATGATACCGATTGTGTGATGATGAAAAATGTATTTCGTTATGAAATCCAATCGATAAAATATCAAAAAAGCCTTGAGATGGTCCTATCCGGTCACGATAGTCAATTCACGGCTATGGCCTTGTTGGTAGGCTTGCCATTGGCTTTAGGAGTAAACTTAATTTTGGAAAATAAAATTACCCAGAAAGGGGTGGTATTACCTACCCATAAAGAGGTTTATGAACCTATTCTAAAAGAATTACAGAAGTCTGGGATTTCCATTCACGAGCGTGAAGAGGTTTTAGAATAAAAAAGTCTGCATATAGCAGACTTTTTTATTTTCTTTTAAATATAGGCACTGCAGAGCAGGCTTCGCCGTACATGATACTTCTGGCAACGGGTTGCAAGTGCTGGATTGCCATTAGATAAGCTTCGTTGGGTACAGGTTTCTTAGAACAGCCTTTTAATATAATAGGTTTGTTTTGATATTCAGAATAGTCCAATTGGGCTAATGTTTCTTGATAATGCCCTATAATTAATTGGTCAAAATTCTGACTGCTTACTTTTATAGCATGAGCCGCCAAATGAGAACTTACTAATATATTGGCCCAAGCAGGTAATATTGCATCTGTACTACAGTGGATAACGACCCAATGATTTTGATATGCTGTCCAATCATGTTGGGTTAATTGAGCTCTGAAATCTTTTTCTTTTAATAAAAAACCTTCTTCAAGCCATTGTGCAATGTCAATAGTTGATTTTGGAGTGTTTGGAAAATAATCTTCTAGATCAAAGACCATCAAACTACTTTCTGCTACTTTATTGATAATTTCTTCTGCCATACGTTTTGATGTAAAAAAGTTTGGCTTTTCTGGAATAGAAAAGCCAAGTATTAAGATATTAAAGCATTCCTAATTCTAGTTTTGCTTCTTCGCTCATTAAGTCTTTACTCCATGGCGGGTCAAAAGTAATTTCTACTTCTGCGTCTTTTACGCCTTCAATAGATTTGATTTTTTCCTCTACTTCTTTAGGTAAACTTTCTGCTACCGGACAGTTTGGAGAGGTAAGAGTCATTACAATTTTTACTTCAAAATCGGTATTTACCATCACGTCATAGATCAATCCTAATTCGTAGATGTCTACAGGGATTTCTGGGTCAAAAATGGTTTTTAATTTTTGAACTATTGCATCACCTAATGCTTCCGTGTTAATTTCTTGTGTCATTTTATTTTTTTTGTTTCGAATGCTAGCGCATACATTTTTATATTTTTAATCATAGATACCAAGCCGTTTGCTCTTGTTGGCGAAAGGTGTTCTTTTAATCCAATTTCGTCAATAAAGTCCATATCGGCATTTAAGATATCGGCAGCTTTTTGATTAGAGAATACACGAATCAGGATGGCAATAATTCCTTTGGTTAATATAGCATCACTATCTGCTGTGAATACTACTTTGTCATCTATTTGTTGACCTTGTAGCCAAACTTTTGATTGACATCCTTTAATGATGTTCTCATCGGTTTTGAAATTTTCGTCTATTAGAGGTAGATTTTTTCCAAGTTCAATGATGTATTCATAGCGCTGCATCCAGTCGTCAAACATTGAGAATTCGTCTATGATATCGTTTTGTATGTCTTTGATGGTCATTTTATCTGATTTATTTCTGCAAAGATAAGGCGAAATCTATAATTTCTTGCAGTGGTTTTGGTGGGTTGTCATGGTCAAATTCTTGACTTTGGTATGATTTGCCCAAATGGTTGATATTGAAATGAGAAATAGCAGCTGCGTCAAAAAAACGATTTTGAGAGGGAGCTTTATGGTTTTGTATTTCTGATAATTTTAGTTTGCAGAATATTTTCTTAAACTTTTTGATTTGGCTAGAGGTTAAGGCTTTTTTGAAATCAATTACATCTCGTTTGGAGTAAAGTAGCACACTATCATTTTGGATGATTATTTTTTGATAAAATCCTCTAGTGTGGCTTTCCAATTCTATTTTTGTTTTTTTGTTTTGAGCATTTCCTAAACTAAAAATTCCAATAGCGAGTAGAATGTAAAGAATTGATTTCATATGTTTTTAGCTTAACATCATTTGAGCTTTTTTAACGGCTTCTACTAAAGCATCTACTTCTTCAATGGTGTTGTAAAAAGCGAAAGAAGCTCTTACGGTTCCCGGAATGTCAAAATGTTGCATGATAGGTTGCGCGCAGTGGTGTCCTGTGCGTACTGCAATTCCTAATTTGTCAACAATAGATCCAATGTCAAAGGGATGGATACCTTCAATATTAAAAGAGATTACAGATGTTTTGTCTTTTGCAGTACCGTATATTTTTAAACCTTCAATTTCTGAAAGTTTTTGAGTAGCGTATTCTAGTAGTTTTTTTTCTTGTTGTTGGATGTTTTCAAATCCAACGGAATTCATATAGTCAATGGCTGTTCCTAATACAATACCTCCGGAAATATTTGGAGTTCCAGCTTCAAATTTGTGAGGTAAATCGGCGTAAGTGGTTTTTTCAAAAGTCACTTCTTTAATCATTTCTCCACCACCTTGATAAGGGGCAAGTTTACGTAACCAGTCTTCTTTTCCATAAAGAATTCCGGTTCCTGTAGGGCCGCACATTTTGTGTCCAGAGAAAGCATAAAAGTCACAGTCTAAGTCTTGTACATCTGGTTTAAGGTGAGGTACGGCTTGAGCGCCATCAATAAATACGGCAGCGCCTACTTGATGGGATTTTTCAATAATATATTTTACGGGATTGATGGTTCCTAAAGCATTTGAAATGTGATTTAGGGTTACAATTTTGGTATTTTGAGAAAGGATTTGGTCAAATTGTTCTAAGATTAATTCGCCATTATCATTCATAGGAATGACTTTTAGAGTGGCACCGGTGCGCTCACATAACATTTGCCAAGGCACAATGTTACTGTGGTGTTCCATTGCTGATACTAAGATTTCGTCTCCAGATTTTAATAGAGGTGTAAATCCATTGGCTACCAAATTGACACCATGAGTGGTTCCTGCTGTAAAAATAATTTCATGTAAATGAGTAGCATTGACATGTTGTTTTACTTTTTCACGTGCTTGTTCATAGGCATCTGTAGCCACTTGGCTTAGGGTGTGTACCCCGCGGTGGATATTTGCATTGATTTCTTGGTAATATTTGGCAATAGCATCTATTACTACTTGAGGTTTTTGAGTGGTAGCACCATTATCAAAATAAACAAGAGGTTTTCCGTTAACCTGTTGTTTGAGAATAGGGAAATCGTTGCGAATTTGTTCTATGTTGAGCATTGTGATTGAGTCAATAATTTGTTCCAAAATTACTAATTTTTATTCGTTTGTCTATAAAGCGATTTTAAATTAGGGAAAAGAAAAAAGAATGTGTTATTGAGTTTGGGTATTGTTGTTAAAAAGTGTAATTCAGTCCAAGTCCAAATACTTCTCTAAGTTGTACTTTTTTGACGGCATTGTCGTCATACAATGCTTGAAAAGCAATATTAGACGAAAGATGGTTGTTGATTTTCATGACCAAATTCATTTGATAGTCAAAATCTACATTTTCGGGTTGCATTAAGTAATTGGAATATAGATTTAGGATGTTTTCCATGCTTACATTTTGAACAAGATTGAATTTGTAGTAGGTGTTCAATGCGGCTCCAAATTCCATACGCATGTCTTTTCCTTGTTCTACACCATATGAGGGACCTAAATCAGTAAAGTGATTGTGGACTACAATAATTCTGGAGGTTAGAGGAGCGAGATTGAATTTTAGATTTTCAGATTTTTTCCAAAGAATACCAGGACCTGCTTGGAAATAGGCAGGGGAATAGAAGTGTGAGATTCTAATTTTTGTTTTTGGATCTAGCCCTGCATCCATTTGGGTTTTGAAATTAAAGAAAAAGGTGTAAAACCAATGTCCGTTATTGGCTCTAGTTCCGTATAGAGAAGTGAATTCAATGCGGTCGTCTGTTTTGGTGGTTTCTTTTCCTTTCATTTTGGTCAGTCCGTAACCAGTAATGATTTTATTGTCCCAAATTGTTTTTTTGCTTTTGTAATTAAAATCATAATTGATGTTTACATTTCCAGCAATATTTGAAGTTCCTCCTCCTAGCCAATAATCATTAAAGGTAGATTGGTTGAATAGGAAAGTGAAGTTTCCTGCTCTTTTCCAGCCCAAATTGGTAGTGTCTTTTAATTTTCTTTGAGCAGTAACAGTGGTGTTTTTGATGAGTTCTCCTTCTATTTTTTGTGCAGTTGCAAATGTTGATAAAATGATAGATAATAGTATAAAAAGTTTCTTCATTTTGTTTTTTTGTAAAAATATGAAATGATTTTGGGAATGGTTGTGTTATTATCTTCTTTGTAAGCAAGTTTCTTGTTTTTCGGTGCTTTCTTTACGAAGTGTTATTTTTTTCGAAATTTAAGAGTTGTGTAAAAAATAATTTTCACTTAATTTCGAAAAACGGAATAATTTTTTGCTTAAAGTGTTGAATGTTAGTTTTTATAAAAGGGATGAAGGTTAAAAAAATATTATTGTTATTTGGTTTTGTAGTAATTTCATACTCTCAAGAATCGTATAGAGATGTGATTGCATTACATAAGGATAAGAGTTTAGGTTTTATAAATAATAAAGTACAAGAGTATTTTAATGTACATGGACGAACGCGTGAGACAGGGTTTAAGCATTATATGAGATGGTTTTTTGAAGCTTCAAAGCACAATGAGTCTAATGTGGGATATCTTGCTCAAAATAGAATGGATTCTAATTTGCGTTTGTTGGTAACTCCCAATACTACTTGGACAGAGGTAGGGCCTACTGCCAATATTAGTACATCTGAAAATGATATTGGAAGGGTAGAGTCGTTTGCAATAAATCCGACCAATTCCAATACTATTTTTGTGACATCATTAGGTGGTGGTTTGTGGAAAACGACCAATGGAGGGACTTCATGGACTTCGTATTCTAATAGGATTGGAAAAATGTTTTTAGGATATATTCGTTATGCGCCTTCAAATAATGATGTGATTTATTTGGCTGATAATAATCCTCGTACCAATCCTGATATTTATAAGTCTGTTGATGGAGGTGAGTCATGGGTAAAAATGAATACGACGTCATTTAATTGCATGGGAATTAAAAAGATTTTGATTCACCCAACGGATCCTAGTACGATATTTTTAGCTACTTATTTTGGTTTGTATAAGTCTACAGATGGTGGATCTACGCTTACTAAAGATGTTACAATTCCGTCAGAAACAGTTTATGATGTAGAGTTTAAACCTGGGGATCCTCAAGTTGTTTATGCAAGTACAGGAAGTAAGTTTTTTAAATCGGTTAATTTAGGAAGTTCATTTTCAGAAATCACCAATGGGGTTACCACTGGTGCTACGGCTACTGCTATTGGTTTAAAGCCGAATAATCCTAATTTTGTGGCATTATTGAAAAAGAAGGGTTTTTCTACCTACGTTGATTCGTCATTAGATTCAGGAGTTTCTTTTACTGATATTAAAACGATCGCATCGAATTTGATAGATTTTCAATATTATCGTTGTTTAGCATTTGATTTTCATGAGGCTACAGATACTTGGTATGCTGGAGGAATTACCATGTTTAGAAACTTTTATGCTGACAAAACAGATCCTTTGAAGTGGAAAATGTTTACAGGAGCTCATGCAGATATTAATGATTTTCAGGTAATTGGGAATGTAGTTTATATTGCTTCTGATGGTGGATTGAGTAAGTTTACCGAAGATGGAACCACAGTGTATTTGACTCGTAGAAGTTTGAATTCAAACTTAGGAGTTAAACAAGTTCATCGTTTGGATGTTGCTAATACAGCAACAGAAACTATAGTGATGGGGACTCAAGATAATGGTTCTATAAAAATGCAAAATGGAGCTTGGAATTCTTTAAGTGGAAGTGATGGAACAACAACAGTTTTGAATCCAAATGATTCTTCTAAATTTCATTCTGTAGTTGCTATGCCTAAAACAATTGTGAATAATGAAAGTGGAGCAATTGCAAGTGATCGTATTTCGGATACAGATTATGAATTTATGGTTCCAATGGAATATGAAAATACGGCGTCTCCAAGTATATATTTAGCAGGAATAGATTTGAAACGAAAGGATGCGAATACAACGGCTTGGAATGTGGTTTCTACTTTTACATGGCCACAACCTAATTTGCAATCTATTGATTATTTTAGAGTGGCTCCAAGTGATATCAATAAATTATTCATTGTGAATAATTTGAATTCAGCAATTGGAGTAGATTCAACGTTACTTAAAGTTTCAACAGATAGGGGTGCAAATTGGTCTGATTTCGTGTTGCCTTCAGGTGTTACTAAAATTAGTGGGATTTCAATTCATCCTACCAATGCCAATCGTTTTGCGTTTATAACAAATTCTAGAAAAGTTTATGAAACAATTAATGGAGGTGCATCTTGGACTGAAATACCGAATACTTTGACTACCCCATTGTTTTGTATTAAATACGATCCAACAAGTACTTCAGGAGGTAAATATTTAGCTTCTATAGGGTATGTGGGTTACATTGAAGATGGTATGAATTCGTGGGTAGATTGGTCTGGAACTTTGCCAAATACGGACGTGAATGATATTGCGATTAATTCAAATACTAAAAAAGTTTATATAGGAACTAATGGGCGAGGGGTTTGGAAAACAGATACTTATTCTGTTTCTATATTGGCTGTAAATACTTTTGACAAGGAGGCTTTTGTGGTTTCTCCGAATCCATTAATTAAAGGCGATTCTATTCAGGTTGTTAATTCAAATAATCGAGATTTTACTATGGATGTTTTTGATTCTTTGGGGCGTAAATTATTATCTACTAAAATTTTATCAGGAGAGAATCTAGTTCAGCTTAAAGGGATTACAACAGGTATTTATATTTATAAAATATATGATGTTAAAATGCAACAAGTAGGGAAGTTGGTTATTCCTTAATTAGGAAATAAAATGGGGAATTATATAGAATGCCCCAAAAGTTTAGACATTATTTGGGGCATGTTCATATTTAATTTCAAAATATTGATTTCTGAGGATTAGACAAAAAAAGACCAGTAATGAATTTTACTGGTCTGATATTTAAAATAATTAAGTTTATTTTTTTGCTGATTTTAGAATTTCGTCTGCTGTTGCAATCCAAGCTGCAGGTCCTCCGGCTACATAACCGGTTTTTCCTAAGCCTTCAAAATTTATTTTTCCATTTTTCTCAGTTGTTTTTGCAAATACTACTGTTGGATAACCTTGAATAGAGAATACTTGTTGTAATTGTGCATTTTGGATTCTCAATTCTTCTGCTTGTGGAGTTCTTCTTGGGAAGTCTAATTCTAGAAGCACTACATTCTTCTGAGCCCAAGCTGCAAATTCGGGTGTTTTTAGCACTTCTTTTTGTAAACGGATACACCAACCGCACCAATCACTTCCGGTGAAGAAAAGTAAGATTGGTTTTTTTGATTTTTTGGAAAGTTTAACGGCTTCTTTTGCGTTTGTTTTCCATTCTATATCTTGAGCTTGAATAGTATGAGAGGTAAATACTAAGAGTAATAGTAATAATATTTTTTTCATGATTTTGTGTTTTATGAATTCAAATATAATGAATTTAGCGAACGCCGTGCATTATTTTTTTAAGAGGATTATTGGTAACTAAAGCCAGTAGAGCTACAACCAGACAGACAATGGTAAGTATCCAAAAGAAATAACTTAAACCATGAACATTGGCAATAGCGTCTATTTGTTCTCCGAACATTCCGGCTCCTTTCATTCCAATGGCTACTGCCAAATACCAAACCCCAAACATAAAGGCAATCATTCTGTTCGGTACCAATTTACTTACATATGATAATCCAACAGGAGAAATGCATAATTCTGCTAAAGTGTGGAATAAATATACCAACAGTAACCAAATTATACTTACAGAGGCACTTTTGGCTCCTGCAGGAATTCCGTTGGCTCCTATTGCTACTACAGCCATTCCTAAACCTAATAAACTCATTCCTATAGCGTATTTCATATTAGCCGATGGGTTGTAATCACTTTCCCACCATTTTGAAAATAATGGAGCCAATGAAATAATGAATAAAGAATTTAGGGTAGAGAACCAAGTAGATGGAATTTCTGTGATAGGAGTGGTTACTTTTTCAATTTTTAATAATTCTAAAGTAGCATCTGATAATTCTAAATATCCTCCAGAATAATAATCTTTGACTAACATCCATAGGGCAATAATCCAGATGATTACAAAACTACTGCTTAGAATTACATTTGCCAATGCGTATTGTTTAAAGGTTTTGTGAAACAAAAGAAATAATACCCAAGTAACTATTGCAAGGGGTACTATGGTAAGTAACGAATTGACTATTAAGAACCATAAGCTTTCGTTTCCTACCAATACTCTGTTGGTATAATCATTTGCAAAAATGGTTAAGCTATTGGGGGATTGTTCAAATATTGCCCAGAAAAAGATGGTTAAAAAAGCAAAGAAAGAAACGGCTATCATTTTTTCGCGTATTTCTTGAGTGTATTTCGTAAAACGATAGATTACCAAACTAATAAAGCAAACCAATGCGGTGACTATGGCAATGGTATTTCCATTTTTTCCTAAAAAAGAAAATAAGTTAATTGTGCCACCAGAAATTTTTGAAGCAGGATCATTAATTACCCACAATAAAGACAAAACGGCAGAAATGGCAATAAAGACAAGTTGTCCTAACGTAAAAGGGTTTGTGGGTTCAGTTTGGTCTATTGCTACTTCTGTAGTATTAGCTACGGGTTTGAGTCCAATATTTCCAAAGATGGATTGCGAAAGCCAAAATTGCAACATTCCAAAAAGCATGAATATTCCAGCAAGTCCAAATCCGTATCCCCAACCTACTTTTTCACCCAAATATCCACAAAGAAGAATTCCAAAAAAAGCTCCTGCGTTCACTCCCATATAGAATAATGTATAGGCACCATCCTTGCGTTCAGGGTGATATTCATACATTTGAGATACAATAGCGGTAATATTTGGTTTGAAAAAACCATTTCCTAACACCATTAATCCCAAACCAATATAAATGGAAATCTCTGTCTCTATAGCCATTGCGCCATGTCCCAAAGTCATTAAAGTAGCGCCAATGACCACAGCCCAACGATAGCCTATAATTTTATCGGCAAAATATCCTCCCAACATGGTAGATAAATAAACCAATCCAACGTACGATCCAAATAAAGCCGAAGCATTCTCACGACTCCATTCCCATCCGCCATCTGTGAAAGAAGCGGTTAAAAATAAAATTAATAAGGATCGCATTCCGTAAAATGAAAATCGTTCCCACATCTCAGTGAAAAACAAAACAAATAATCCCGTAGGATGTCCTAATACCGTATTTTGAAATAAATGATCTGTGCTTTCTGACTTCATTTTCTTATTTTTTTATTTACAAAGGATTTCAAAAATACCAAATCTATCCCAATAAAATCAAAACTTTGAAATGAGTATATTTGCAGACCTAAAATAATATTACTCAAATGAGCCACGCAGGACACGGATTTTCTAAATTATCCAAAGAAGAAAAAATTAATTGGATTGCTACTAAATATTTTGACAATCCTCAAGATGCCATTCAACTTATAGAACAATATTGGAATACAGATCCGAGTATTCAGAAATTACACGATGAGTTTATTGAGAACACCATTACCAATTTTTACCTTCCATTAGGAATAGCTCCCAATTTCTTGATTAATGATAAGAAATATACCGTACCTATGGTTATTGAAGAAAGTTCTGTGGTGGCAGCAGCAGCCAAAGCAGCTAAATATTGGGCGGCTAGAGGCGGATTCAAAACTACAATTTTAGGAACTCAGAAAATAGGACAAGTACATTTTATGTATGAAGGGAATTTTGAGAAACTATCTACTTTTTTTGAAAAAATAAAAGACCACTTTTATCAAGATACCCAATCCATTACCCAAAATATGCAAAAACGCGGTGGGGGAATTTCTGAAATTCAACTTGTAGACAAAACAAGTCAGTTGGAGAATTACTACCAACTTCATGTTTCTTTTGAAACGGTGGATAGTATGGGAGCTAATTTTATCAATTCGTGTTTGGAACAATTTGCTAAAACGCTAACCCATCAAGCAGAAATTTATCCAGAATTCACCCAAGAGGAGAAAAATATTCAAATTATCATGAGTATTCTTTCCAATTATGTTCCTAATTGTGTGGTGCGTGCTCAGGTAAGTTGTCCTGTAGAGGAGTTGGTAGACAAACAAATTCCTGATGGAAAATTATTTGCAGAAAAATTTGTTCAAGCCGTTCGCATTGCCGAGATAGAACCTTTTAGAGCCGTAACGCATAATAAAGGCATTATGAATGGGGTAGATGCCGTAGTAATTGCTACCGGTAATGATTTTAGAGCCATAGAAGCAGGAGTACATGCTTATGCAAGTAAAGACGGACAATATGCTAGTTTATCTCACGCCAAGATTGAAAATGGTGTGTTTACCTTCTGGACAGATTTACCTCTTGCTTTAGGAACCGTTGGAGGTTTGACCTCATTACACCCTATGGTCAAAATGGCATTGACTATTCTTAATAATCCATCTGCTCAAGAGTTAATGGAAATCATTGCGGTGGCAGGATTGGCGCAGAATTTTGCAGCCCTACGCTCTTTAACTACTACCGGAATTCAAAGTGGTCATATGAAAATGCACTTAAATAACATCTTGACTCAACTTAACGCCACCGATGAGGAGCGTAGTTTAACTAAAAAACATTTTAAACATCAAACCATTTCACACAGCGGTGTGGTGAATTTTGTAGAACAGTTACGTAAAGGTTAATCATGATTCAAAAATTTTACAGCAACGGGAAATTATTGCTTACCTCAGAATATTTGGTTCTAGATGGAGCTACTGCTTTGGCGGTACCTACTCAATTTGGGCAATGGTTAGAGGTAACCACTACCCAATCTCAACAAATTTATTGGAATAGCTATGATGTTGATCAAAACTGTTGGTTTTCAAGTTCATTTTCAATTCAAGATGTGATTCACTTTGATCCTCAAATTCAAGAAGATACTCTTGAAAACACGCTTTTAAGAATATTGCATCAAGCACATTTAATGAATAATGAGATTCTAAATCAAGCCAATGGATTTGAAATTGTTACCAAATTAACATTTCCTAGAAATTGGGGATTAGGAACATCATCTACCTTAATCAATAATATTGGACAATGGTTTGGTATTGATGCGTTTGAATTGTTAGAAAAAAGTTTTGGTGGTAGCGGTTATGATATAGCGTGTGCTCAAAACGATACACCTATTTGGTATCAACGTACTCCCAACGGACCTATAGTTACCAAGGTATCGTTCAATCCGAAATTTACAGATCAGTTGTATTTTGTGTATCTAAATGAAAAACAAAATAGTAAAACCGCCATTTTTAATTATAGAAAAATTCCTAAAAATGATTTAAAACATGATTTAAAATCGGTTTTTGAAATGACCAAAACCATTACTCAAACTCAAGATTTTGAAGTATTCTGTAACGCTTTAGACGAACATGAAGCACTGATTAGTCAATTGGTAGAACAAAGTACGGTTAAAGAAGAACGATTTGAGGATTTTGAAGGAAGTATCAAATCATTAGGCGCATGGGGAGGTGATTTTATATTAGTAGCATCTGCTACCAATCCCACCTTTTATTTTGAATCAAAAGGCTATAGTACCATTTATCCTTACAAAACAATTATTCTTCCAGAAAAATAAAATTCAACCAACAAAGGGCTATTATAATTTATAATAGCCCTTTGTTGCTGTTTGGTGATAGTGTATGCCATATTTCTTACAGCTCTTAATCCAAAGTTGTAGGGTGGTTTTGGAATTACTACCGTCCATAATAATCAATTTGGGTTTCACTTCTGCAATCAATCTATTTAAATTCACTCTTGCTGATTGCGTAAGCAATACCATAGATCCTTTCATTTCTGGGAGGTAATTTCCTGTTTTATCAAGGACAATGAGTTTTTTGTGGTTGATGTTAAAATTTTTCCACAAACGTTCCACTTTCACTTGTGTACATCCAATGTTCATTTTATAATTTTCTAAAAATGAAGGATGAGGGGTTTTGGTAGAGAAATATGTTAGTTTATTTCCGTTTCTATAGACAAGAATACTGTTTTTGTTTTCATGAGCTATGAACCATTCTTGTGAACCTTCATTTTTTTGTTTTCTATAGAGGAAAGCTGATTGAATGCTAATAATACAGATGAGTAGGGCTATTGTTCTATGAAAAGTGTATTTGTTATTTTTTGTAAAAAAAAGCATAATTCCAATAAATGAAACTATCATTAAAAAAGCGTCAAAATATAATTGTTTCCATAGTAAAATATCGATCGATGAGGTTTTGTGGATTATATAATTCATGAGATTCAAACCATATTCCATTGGGATACCAATTATTTGGGGAATAGGTATGAATAAAGCGAGTAGGATTAGAGGCAATCCAAAGGCCATGATGAATGTTACTATTGGAATTACTAGTAAATTGGCTATTAAAAAAACTCCTGAAAACTGATGAAAGTAATACAGGCATAACGGGAAGGTTCCAATTTGAGCTGCTAGAGTTACTGAGGTAAGTTCCCAAAAATATAATGCAATTGGGCGTTTTGGATGAGCGAGTTTCTGAATTATGGGTTGTAACGAGAGTATGGAAAATAACGCCAAATAACTCAATTGAAATCCAATATCAAATAGGTATTGATAATCTACACTTATCAAAATAGCGAGGGAAAGTAAAAGGAGATAATAATTATTGACGGGTCTGTGAAATTGATCGCTAAGACATAGTAAGATACACATGCCTACAGATCTAATAACAGGGCCCGACATACCTGTTAAAAGTGCGTAGAAACTTAAAATTAGAATGATGAAAATGGTTTTGAAGGCACTACTTCTTGCAGTGTTTGGGGCGTTTTTGAAAATCCATTTTAGAATTAGGTATATAAATCCAATGTGTAATCCAGAAATGGATAAAATGTGAATGATTCCGGCGTTTTGAAATTCTTGAATAATGCTTGTATCTATATCTTGTTGTTGTCCAAGGAATAACGCCATAGTAATGGCAATGCTTGTTTTGCTTAAAGCATGTTTACTTAAGTTCTCACGAATGGTTTCTCGTATGGAATTACATGCTTTTTGTAGGCTCCAAGGAGTATTTATTTTTCTGAAAAAATGATACTTTTTTAAATAAAGCTGAGCGCTAATACCTTTGGAGTAAAGATACTTTTGGTAGTCAAAATCGTTTGGGTTTCGGGGAGGGTTTATTGGATTTAAGGGTGCGTATATCCAATAGGTTTCGCCAATTTTTATATTTTGTTCGGAAGGGATATTGGCTATTACTTTGCCTTCGGATTTTGAATATTGAGCTCTAATGTAAGAGATGTATTTTTGAGAGTTTTGTGTGTTTTTTATTTTTTCTAAAAAAGTAATTTGTAGTGGTTGGTATTGACTTTGGGATTTTAGATTGGAGAATCTTAGCCTGTCATTGTTTTTTTGTTGTTGTAGATGGAATGAAATTGCTCCACAACACAAACTCATGAGGATAATGGTGTAGGTAGCTATTTTTATATTTTTTTTATAAAATAAAAAAATAAACAGTGAAACGACAAGAAGGATGAAGTAAACGTAGATAGGAATATCAATTCCATACGAAATGGCACCTCCAATTAGTAAGGTGACAAAAAAACGTATTAATGGATATTGTAGTAACTTCATGAATATGAATTTACTACAATTACCCGATTTATTTTTTAGAAAATTCTATTGATTTGTGCAAAAGTACGTCTGTAGTACGGTTCTTTTGTAGATGAAATCATCACTCCGTTAGAAGTAGAGGAGTGAATGAATTTGATTTCTTTGGCAGAAACCTCGGTTACCATTCCTACATGATTGATGTTGTATCCTCCGCCAGTATGGAAAAAGATTAAATCTCCCTTTTTGATAGCGTCTTTCTCAGGATTTAATACACGTCCTAAACGAGATTGCTCTCCAGAAGTTCTAGGAAGTTTGATATTGTAGTTATTGAAAATAGCACACATTAATCCAGAACAATCAAAACCGCTTTTAGACATTCCTCCAATGCGGTAAGGAATTCCAATGTTTTGTTGAGCACTATTAATAAGTTGTTGACCTAAGTAGTTGTTGTCATCATTAGAAACAATGTAGTCTGTTTCGTTGGCAAAAGAAAGGGCAGGTAGGAGTTCTTCTACACGTTCTGCTTCAATCTTAGCCATGGCTTTGGCAATGGCTTTTTCTTTTGAAGTTTTTTTGACAATAGGAGCTGCGTAAAGTCCTTTTTTTAAAGCAGTTTCTTTAGAAGTAATGATTGCGGATGTTGGCTTACATGATGCAAGTACGGCTAGGATTACGGTAAGGGTGATTAACTGCTTCAATTTTCAAGATTTTTTTCGATTTTTACAAAAATAGGTTTTAAATCTAGTTTTTACATTAAAAAAAAGTTAATTTTTTTCTAAAATCATTTTAGCGGTTCTTTGGCTAGCACCTTTTCCACCTAACATACTCTCAATAGTGTTGTATTCTGTTAGGATTTCGTTTCTGTGAATTGGGTCTAAGATTCTTTGTAATTCGGTTTTGATGTTTTGAGTATTACAATCCTCTTGAATTAATTCTGTGACTACTTTTTTGTCGCGGATAAGGTTTACTAAAGAGATGTATTTTAAAGAAATAATTCTTTTAGCTATAGCGTAAGATATAGCATTCCCTTTGTAGCATACTACTTGAGGTACTTTAAATAAGGCGGTTTCTAGGGTAGCTGTTCCTGAGGTAACTAAAGCGGCATGTGAGTTTTGTAATAGGTTGTAAGTTTGATTGCTTATGAATTTAATATTTTCTTTATTTATAAATGTTTTGTAAAATTCAAATTCTTGACTTGGTGCTCCCGCAATCACAAATTGATACTCAGGGAAGTCATCAATTACGCTTAACATTTGGGTAAGCATTTGAGTGATTTCTTGTTTTCTACTTCCTGGTAATAAGGCAATGATGGGTTTGTCTTCTAATTCTTGTTCTATTTTGAAATTTAAATTTGAAGATAATTTATGGTTTTCAATGGCGTCAATAAGTGGATGTCCTACAAATTCTACTTTATAATGATGTTTAATTTCGTAAAAATCTTTTTCGAAAGGGAGAATAACGTACATGTGGTCAATATCTCTTTTAATGGCTTTGATACGATTTTCCTTCCATGCCCAAATTTGTGGTGAAATATAATAATGAGTTTTGATGTTTTGAGTTTTTGCCCATTTGGCAATTCTCATATTAAAACCAGGGTAATCAATAAAAATGATGGCGTCAGGTTGAAACTCTAAAATATCTTTTTTACAAAATGAAATGTTATTTAAAATGGTTTTTAGGTTGAATAGAACTTCAATGAATCCCATGAAAGCAAGTTCTTTGTAATGTTTTATTAAAGTTCCACCTACAGCTTGCATTAAATTACCACCCCAAAATCTAATTTCACAATTTGGATCTTGAGCATATAATTCTTTCATTAAATTAGAACCATGAAGGTCACCAGAGGCTTCTCCGGCTATGATATAGTATTTCATTTTTAGAGTAATAGAGTTAAGGCAGTTATTAGAAGCATTGCGAAAACTAATCCCTTTGCCATGGTATCTTTATTGAAAAATAAAAGGCTTCCAAATAGTGGTAAATTAATTACGGCAGCAATTGCTATGGATTTACTTAATAATTTGGTCTCGTATAAAGTTTTGATACCTAATATTATAGAAAATTGAGTGTTTATAATAATGAATAGGATTAATCCAATTAAAGTGCTGAATAGTCCTAATAGGAATCCGTATAAAAGATGAGATTTATTCATTCCAATTCCAAGTGTTAAGTTTTTGAATATTGTGATGTGCTGTTAAATCAAATTGTACAGGAACAATAGAGATGTATCCTTGAGATAAAGCCCATTCGTCTGTATCTTCTCCTTTATCTTCATTGCTAAAATCGCCTGTTAGCCAATAATATTCTAATCCCGTGGGAGAAATTCTTTTGTCAAATCGTTCTTTCCAATATGCTTTTGCTTGTCGGCATATTTTAATTCCTTTAATGTCTTTTCCTTCCAATTTAGGGATGTTTACATTTAGAATGATATTGTCTAAATTAGGTTGAGACAAGGTATTTTGTACAATTTTTTCAACAAAAGGAGCAATGGTTTCAAAATTGGCATTCCAACTATGGTCTAATAATGAGAAACCGATTGCTGGGATGCCTTCAATTCCGGCCTCAATAGCAGCACTCATAGTTCCGGAATAAATTACATTTATGGATGAATTGGCTCCGTGATTAATACCAGAAACGCAAAGATCGGGTTTTTGTTTCAAGACCTCGTTTACGCCAATTTTCACACAATCTGCAGGAGTTCCAGAACAACTATAGCGTTGAATAGGATCTGTATCATTGGATAATTTATTTAAATATAGTGTGTTATTTAAAGTAATGGCGTGCCCCATAGCACTTTGAGGTTTGTCTGGAGCTACAATTACAACAGTGCCAATTTTGGATAGAATATTTGCCAAACTATTAATGCCTGGTGCAGTTACTCCATCGTCATTTGTAATTAATATTAGTGGTTTATTTTGTTGCATTTCACTGCTTTTTTTGGATGTTGTAAGTGTTTTTTTAGGTAAATTTGTTTCTCACACCCAAGTTATTGGCAAAGTAACAAAAATTGATGTCAATAAAGGGAATCTTAGGTTTAAAATAACATTTTTATAGATGCTTGTCATTAAAAGAAATGTATTTTTACTTTACAATTTATTCTTGTTAATTTAAATGAATACGATATTAAATTTTATGAAAAGGAATTACAAATTAGTACTATTGGTCTTGTGCATGTCGCTAACGTTAGTTGCATTCAAAATCAACTATTCCAATGCAGACAATGAGACAAGTACAGCCAATGACAAAGACAAAATGTTATTGGAGTTACTGACTTTTGTAATTGAAAAAGGGCATTATAGCCCTGCAGCTATTGACGATAAGTTTTCAAAATTTGTTTATAAAGAGTATATCAATGCTTTAGACCCTTCTAAACGTTACTTTTTACAATCTGATATTAATGAGTTCTCGAAATATGAAACTCAATTGGACGACCAAATTAATGCACGTGATTTGGCTTTTTTTGATTTGACATACAATCGTTTGATGAAACGTATGGAGGAGGCAAAACCTTTGTATAAAGAAATATTAGCTAAGCCTTTTTCTTATACTAAAGACGAAGAAATTAATACTGATTTCGAAACAGAACCGTATGTTAAAAATTCGTCTGAATTGAAAGAGAGATGGCGCAAACAGATTAAATTTTCTTGTTTATCATCATTAGTGGATCGCATAAAAATGCAGGAAACCAAACCTGTTGCTGGTGAAAAAGTGAAGGATAGTCTACATGTCATGAAAGGCGGTAAGCCAAAATCATATGATGAATTAGAGGCAGAAACTAGGGAGAGTTCTCGAAAATCTTTAGAAGAGTATTATGGTTTTGTAAAAGATTTTAGTCGTAAAGATTGGTTTGTGGTTTACATCAATGCTATTACATCTGGATTTGACCCTCATACTAATTATTTTGCTCCCGAAGAGAAAGATCGTTTTGATATTAGCATTAGTGGTAAATTAGAAGGTATTGGTGCTCGTTTACAAAAGAAAAACGATTTTACAGAAATATCAGAATTGATTTCTGGCGGTCCTGCTTGGAGGGGTAAAGAACTTGAGGCTGGTGATATTGTCATGAAAGTAGCCCAAGGGAATAGTGAGCCTGTAGACGTAGTGGGTATGCGTTTGGACGATGTGGTTAAAAAAATTAAAGGACCTAAAGGGTCTTTAGTAAAATTAACCGTTAAGAAGGTTGACGGAACCGTAAAAGTAATTTCAATTATTCGTGATGTTGTTGAAATTGAAGAAACCTATGCTAAATCAAGTATTGTAAATAAGAATGGAATAAATTACGGTGTAATTTATCTGCCTAAATTTTATATCGATTTTGAAAATAAAGACGGGCGTGATGCGGCTAAAGACGTAGCTCAAGAAGTAACTAATTTGAAAAAAGTAGGTGTGAGAGGAATTATTCTTGACGTTCGTGATGACGGAGGAGGTTCATTATCAACAGTTGTAGATATTGCAGGATTATTTATAGATAAAGGCCCTATTGTACAAGTGAAATCTGCAGGAAAGAAAAAAGAAATTCTTTGGGATATGGACTCTAAGATATTATGGGATGGTCCTCTAGTAATTATGGTTAATAATTTTTCTGCTTCGGCATCAGAAATTTTAGCTGCTGCAATTCAAGATTATCAACGTGGAGTTATTATTGGAAGTAAGCAAACTTACGGAAAGGGGACTGTACAAAATGTAATCGATTTAAATCAATTTGTTCGTAGTTCATACGGTATAGGCGATTTAGGAGCTTTAAAAACAACGACTCAAAAATTTTATAGAATTAACGGAGGTTCAACACAATTAGAAGGTGTTCATAGTGATGTAGTAATGCCAGATCGTTATTCTTACTTAAAAATGGGTGAACGGGACGCTGATAACGCTATGGCATGGGACAAAATTGACGAGGCTCCATACAAAGTTTGGAAGCCAACTTCTTATTTGTCGTCATTAGTGGTTAAGAGTCAGCAGCGTATTGCGGCCAATCAGGTGTTTAAAATGATTGAAGATAATGCCAAATGGATTGACTCTCGTTCTACAGTTAAAAAATATAGTTTGAATATTGATAAGTTTAAAGCTTCTCAGAAAGAAGTTGAAGATATTGCTAAAACGTATAAAACAATTGGAGATTATAAGAATACATTAAAATTCCAATCATTACCATCTGAGACTGAAAAAATGAAATTGGATCCTATATTGAAAGAGAAACGAGTTCGTTGGCATGAAAGTCTTTCAAAAGATATTTATGTTGAAGAGGCTCTTCAAATTCTTTCGGATTGGCAAATGCTTAGGTAAAATAAAACTCCCCTTATAGGGGAGTTTTTTATTTTAGACGATTTGTTATTTTACCCATACCTTTAATGTTTTTTATTCATAAAAGGATTGTTGTAGGGTTTCTTGATATTTCTTATTTATGTAGCTAAATACATAGTTTTTGTTTTATCTAGGATTCTATCTATCTTTTTTGGTTGTTTGAATACAAAAATTATTATATCCTTTTCTTCAAACTAACAATCGATGCGAATTGTTGGTTTGTATTAATAAGGTAGTTAATTTTTTGATGTTATATTTTCAGTATCTATATCTAATTCTATTGGTATACATTCTCCAATACGCATCTGTTTCTTTTGATTGTATTTGTATAATTTTCAATAGTTTTTTTTCATCAATTTTGCAACTACATAGAGTAGGTAATCAGATATCGTGTACATGTTTTTTTAGTGAAAATAAAAATCCCGTATCGATAGATACAGGATTTATAATATATTACCATTCGTTTACTTTGTTGGCATCCATTTTTAAGAAAATAAATAAAAGGATGGTAAATCCCCACAGACCAGAACCTCCATATGAGAAAAGTGGTAGAGGTACTCCAATGGTAGGGAAAATTCCAATAATCATTGAAATATTTACAAAGAAGTGTATGAATAGAATTCCAGCCACACAATAGCCATAGATTCGGCTAAACTTTGTTTTTTGTCGTTCTGCCAAATAGATTATACGTAGCAATAAGACTACAAATAACGCAATAACTACTGTACATCCAAAAAATCCCCATTCTTCTCCAACAGTAGTGAATATATAATCGGTGTGTTGTTCTGGGATAAAACCTCCTTTGGTTTGTGTGCCTTCCAAGAAACCTTTTCCAAACCAACCTCCAGAACCTATGGCAATTTCCGATTGGTTGGTGTTATATCCAATTCCTTTTAAATCTTCTGTTTTTCCTAATAATATATTAAAACGATCACGGTGATGTTGTTTGAATACATTTTCAAATACATAATTAACCGATAGAACAAATGATGCGCATAGTGTAAATAATATACTACTTAATAAAATATCACGTTGAGAAATTCTTGACTTGTAATATACAAATGCCGTTACTAAAAAGCATAATAAGATTACATAAACGGGTTCTATGACTAAGGTTAGTACAAATAGTGTTATGGCTGTAAATCCTGTTAATACGTACCATAGTGGCAGACCTTCTCTGTATAATACAATAATGAATATACTATAAATTAAGGCACTTCCTGGATCGGGTTGTGGTAATATCAAGGCTACAGGTAGAAATACAATGAATAATACCTGCATTTGATGATTGAAGTTACTCAAATTAATTTGTGAGTCACTCAGGAATTTGGCTACGGCCAGGGATGTGGCGGCTTTTGCAAATTCTGAGGGTTGTAAGGAGAAACTTCCTATGGCATACCAACAGCGTTGTCCGGCTATGGTTTTACCTGCTACGAATAGTCCGGCTAATAATAGTAATGCAAATACATAAAGTAGTCCGGCATATTTTTCATAAAATTTTCCGTCTACATTTAAAATCACTAAGATTAAAGGTATGGTTAGGAAAATAAAAATCAATTGTTTCTCAAAGGTACCTTCTGTAGATGAATATGATGAAGAAAAGATATTGAGCCATCCCATAATGACCAATAAACTATAAATAATGACACTTAACCAGTCAATGTTATTCTTGATGCTTTGGTTTTTCATTTTGTTGCTTTATTAGGGCTTTTCTTATGGAATCTTTTCTGAATTTTTCTTTTTTGATGCTTTCTTTTATGGAGTCTTCCTTTCGGAATTGTTTCATGATTTCCTCATTTAAACCTCCTAATCGAGCGTATTGTCTTTGAAGATTAGTATTTAACACTCTTCGTTCCAATTCAGGTCTTGAAACTTTTTTGTTGATGTATTTATCAATCATACAGGTTACAATAGGACCAGCGGTTGTTGCTCCAAAACCTCCATTTTCAACAAATACAGCAATTGCAATTTTAGGATTTACTCTTGGTGCAAATGCCACAAATATAGAGTGGTCTTTAAGTTGTACTCTATGTCCTGCAATTTTAGCAAAGTTTTCGGCGGTTCCTGTTTTACCGCAAATTTCTATATTTTTTGATTTTAAGAACCAAGCCGTTCCGTGGTTATATACATCAAATAGTCCATTTATAACGGGCTTGAAATATTTTCTGTCAATAGAAGTATAATGTCTAGTGGTGTATTTAGGGTCTATTTTTTGTCCTTTAATATGCTTAATGATATGTGGAGTATAGAAATAACCTTCATTAGATACAGTAGCCATCATGTTTGCCAATTGTATAGGAGTCATTAGGATTTCTCCTTGTCCAATACCGTTTGATAGAATGGCTGTACTGCGCCATCCGCCATTTGGATATACTCTATTATAGGTTTCAGAAGTTGGAATATTTCCACGTTTACCGGTTGGTAAATCACTACCCATGAATTGTCCTAGTCCAAATGATTTCATGTGTTTACTCCATACATCTACTGCGTGTGATGGGCTTTTATATTTGTTTATGGTTCGCATATATGCCGAAGCAAAGTAGGCATTACATGATTTATAAATACCATTATTCAACATATGAGGTCCAGACCCACCATGACATCTCATGAAACGTCCTCTACCATAACTTAATCCGTGGTGACACATGATTACGGTTTTCTCATCTATTACCTTTTCTTGAAGTGCAGAAAGTGCAGTTAATATTTTAAAAGGCGATCCTGGAGGATATTCTGCCAAGAGTCCTCTGTCATATAAAGGTTTAGCAATAGAGTCTTTATATAATTTGGTGTAATTTTTAGAACGATCACGTCCTACTAAGATTTTTGGATCGTATGATGGAGCAGTTACAAGTGCAAGAATTTCTCCCGATTTAGGTTCTATGGCTACAATTCCTCCGCGTTTATTCACCATTAATTGTTCTCCATATTTTTGGAGTTCTGCGTCAATGGTTAGAGTGATGTCTTTACCTGGTTTAGGAACGGTATCGTATTTTCCATTTTTGTATGAACCAATTTCTTTGTTGTATTTGTCCTTTTGGATGTATTTTACTCCTTTTACGCCACGTAATTCTTTTTCATAGCTTTCTTCTACACCTTGTCTACCAATTAAATCTCCACTGTTATAGTATGGATTTTTTTTGATTAAATTTTCGTTTACTTGAGTGATAAAACCAAATACGTTTGCTCCGTAATCACCTTGGTAATCACGTAGTGAACGTTTTTGAAAATAAAAGCCTTCGTATTTTCTTATTTTTTCTTGAAAAGCTGCAAATTCTTCTTTGTTTAATTGAGATAAGAATACAGATGGTAGCCTTGGACTATACACGTTGGCTTTGTCCATTTTTTTTAAGAAATCTTCTTTTGTGATTTTAAGAAGGGTACAGAATTCTAAGGTGTCCAATTTTTTGACTTCACGAGGGATTACCATGATGTCATAAGATGATTGATTGGCTACTAATAACGTGTGATTTCGATCATAGATATACCCACGTTCTGGATAATCGTATTTGATTTTGATAGCGTTATTTTCGGATTTTAATTTGAACGAATCGTTAATGATTTGTAGGTAAAATATACGAATCAGTAGCAAAGATGCTGCTGTTATGATTAGGAAAGGCAGCAGTGATTTTCTCATCGTTTATTAGGCTTAATAAGGTATATAGTGATTATGGTAAGTAGTATTGTTGTGATACTACTAAAAATGGTTCTTAATATTACATCCCATAATAATGAGAATTCGAACGCATCTAGGGTAAATAAAACAAAGTGATGGATTAATACAGAGAACAAGATGAATGAGAAACGTTCTGGGGTTAATACATCATTTATCTTAATAATTTGGTATTCATAACTAATACCAAATGAGAATTTAAATAGGGTAGGTCTTACTTGTGCTAAGAGTACACAAGCACAAGCATGAACTCCTCCAGAGTTTAGGAAAAGGTCCATGATAAGTCCTAATACGAAACTACTTAATAGTAAAGTAGATTTGTTTCCATTTACTGGGTAAAGTAAGATGAACAAAATGTAAATCATTGGATTGATAAATCCGAATAGGTTTACATTATTCAAAATAAGTACTTGAATGGTAAGTAGAATTATAAACCTAAAAACATTGGATAAAAAAGCACTACTGTTCATTTTCTTTTTCTTGTTTTTTCTCTAAGTTAATAATTTCTTGTTTTCCTTTATTTTTCAGTACATAAACATAACCTAAGTTGGTCATGTCATTAAATAACTTGATATCAAGAGTGTAATAGTTTGTTTCATTGTCTATATAGACTTTGTGAACAGTACCAATGTTAATATTTTCAGGGAAAATGATAGATTGACCTCCAGTTACAATCGTGTCGCCTTTTCTTACAGAGGCAAGTCTTGGGATGTCTGTTAATTGAACATAACCAGTGCTTTTACCATTCCAGCTAAGGGATCCAAAGTGATTTGATTTTTTAACCTTTGCGTTAATTTGTGATTTTTTATTTAAAATACTAATTACAGTGGCGTAATTAGTAGAGACATTGTCAATAATACCAACTACTCCTAAGCTATTTACTACAGCCATATCTTCACGTACTCCTTTTAGGTATCCGGAATTAATAGTTAGGTAGTTTTCATAACGATCATATGAGTTATGAATTACTTTAGAGATTACGATGTCATTGGATTTGACATGGTTAATACTGTCAATTTTTCGAGGGATGGTGTCGCCTTTTTTGAATAATACACTTCTTAATTTGGCATTTTCAAGGGCAAGAATCTCATTTTCGGTTTTTAAGTTTAGATACTCGTTAATGGAGTTTATTTCTTCATAAACACCGCCACTTAATGCATTTGCAGAGCTAATGACTTGGCTTTTGTGGTATGAATGAGATTGAATGGTTAATAGAAATGAAATTCCGAATAAAAGAAGAAAGAGCAAACGAGTGCTGTTTTTTAATAGGAAATTAAAAATTTGTTGCATTTTCGGTCAATTCAAGGTTCTATTAAATAACTACTACTCGAGGTTATCGAGTAGTAGTTTATGAAATTATTTTATAAGGATGTTTTTGAATTTGTCAAGATTTTTCAAAGCCATACCTGTACCGCGTACTACAGCTCTTAAAGGATCTTCAGCGATATAAACAGGCAAGTCTGTTTTTAAAGAGATACGTTGATCTAATCCTCTTAACATAGATCCTCCACCTGCTAAATAAATACCGGTGTTGTAAATATCTGCTGCTAATTCAGGAGGAGTTTGAGATAATGTTTCCATTACAGCATCTTCAATACGTTGAATAGATTTATCTAAAGCTTTAGCAATTTCTCTGTAAGAAACATCTACTTGCTTTGGCTTACCTGTAAGTAAGTCACGTCCTTGTACAGACATGTCGTCTGGTGGTGTTTCTAAGTCTTCAATAGCAGCACCAATTTGGATTTTGATTTTTTCTGCAGTAGTTTCTCCTACAAATAAATTGTGTTGCGTACGCATGTAGTAGATGATGTCATTGGTAAATACGTCACCTGCAATTTTCACAGATTTGTCGCATACAATACCACCTAAAGCAATGACAGCAATTTCAGTAGTACCACCACCAATATCAACAATCATGTTACCTTTTGGTTGCATAGTGTCAATTCCAATACCAATAGCGGCTGCCATAGGTTCGTGAATTAAGTATACTTCTTTACCATTAACACGTTCACATGATTCTTTTACAGCACGCATTTCTACTTCTGTAATTCCAGAAGGAATACATACAATCATACGTAAAGCAGGAGTGAACATTTTATTTTTCAATTCTGGAATACTTCTGATGAACATGCTGATCATTTTTTCTGAAGCATCAAAATCTGCAATTACACCATCTTTTAGTGGTCTAATTGTTTTGATGTTCTCGTGAGTTTTTCCTTGCATCATGTTGGCTTCTTTACCAACAGCGATGATTTTTCCAGAAATTCTATCTCTTGCTACAATAGACGGGCTATCAATAACGACTTTGTCATTGTGTATAATAAGTGTATTTGCTGTTCCAAGATCAATTGCGATGTCTTGGGTCATGAAATCAAAAAATCCCATATTTTTTTGAAGGATTAAAATTTATAATCGTACCAATTGTCAAAGTTAAACAAATTAATGTTTAAAATGACGAGTTCCTGTAAATACCATTGCAAGACTATTTTCATTACAGTAATCAATACTTAATTGGTCTTTGATAGATCCACCTGGTTGGATTACTGCTGTAATACCTGCGTTTTTAGCTAATTCTACACAGTCAGGGAATGGGAAGAAAGCATCACTCGCCATTACAGCTCCGTTTAAGTCAAATCCGAAGTTTTTAGCTTTGTCAACAGCTTGGATTAAAGCGTCAACTCTTGATGTTTGTCCAGTTCCTGAAGAAATCAATGTGTTGTTTTTTACAAAAACAATAGTATTTGATTTTGTGTTTTTACAGATTTTAGAAGCGAAGATTAAATCACTTACTTCTTGAGCAGTAGGAGTAGTGTTTGTAACTGTTTTTAAATCTTCCGCTTTGTCTGTAACGTTGTTTCTGTCTTGAATTAATAAACCGTTTAAACAAGTACGAACTTGGCTAGCTGGTAATTCAATATCGTTTTTAACAAGGATGATTCTGTTTTTCTTTTCTTGTAAAATAGCTAATGCAGCTTCGTCATAAGCTGGTGCAATTACTACTTCACAGAATAATTTGTTTACTTCTGTAGCTGTTTCTATATCAATTTTTGCGTTAGCAATTAACACTCCACCAAATGCAGATGTTGGGTCACAAGCCAATGCTACGTTGTACGCTTCTGCAATTGTAGGTCTAGAAGCTAAACCACAAGCATTATTGTGTTTTAAGATAGCAAATGTAGGTTCACCTCCTTTAAACTCTTCAATTAAGTTTACAGCGGCATCTACATCTAATAGGTTATTGTAAGAAAGTTCTTTTCCATGAAGTTTAGTAAACATATCTTCAAATGGTCCGAAGAAATATCCTTTTTGGTGAGGGTTTTCTCCGTAACGTAATACTTGACCATTTTCAATACTTTCTTTGTAGATAGTTTCATCTTCATTGAAATATTTGAAAATAGCACCGTCATAGTGAGAAGATACGTGGAATGCTTTAGTAGCAAATAATTTTCTGTCTGCTAAAGTAGTTTCACCATTTTGTTTTGATAAGATATCTAATAATAAAGCGTATTCATTTACAGAAGGCACAATTACAGTGTCTTTGAAGTTTTTGGCTCCAGCTCTGATTAATGAGATACCACCGATATCAATTTTTTCAATAATATCTTGTTCGCTTGCTCCAGAAGCTACAGTTTTTTCAAATGGGTATAAGTCAACGATAACTAAGTCAATTTGTGGAATGGTAAATTTCTCCATTTGCTCTACGTCACTTGGGTTGTCTTGACGGTTTAAGATACCTCCAAAGATTTTTGGGTGTAAAGTTTTTACTCTACCTCCAAGAATTTCTGGAAAATCAGTAATATCTTCCACAGGCACTACAGGAATTCCTAAGTCTTTGATAAACTCTTCTGTTCCTCCAGTAGAGTAAATAGTTACATTTTGACTGTGAAGTAATTTAACTATTGGTTCTAATCCATCTTTGTAAAATACAGATATTAAGGCTGATTTTATTTTTTTAGTAGTGCTCATCTTTAGGTTGATTTTTTTGAAAGCACAAAAGTAAGTTTTTAATTTAAAAAAATAATTGTTATTTAAAAAAAAATCCCCGAATATTTCGGGGATTTTTATTATCGAATTTCTTGATTTAAGATCAAATCTATGTATAGATTGACATTGTTTTTCAAGTCTTTTCTAGCTGTAATAAAGTCTAGGAAACCATGTTCTAAAAGGAATTCTGCGGTTTGGAAACCTTCAGGAAGGTCTTTACCTGTGGTGTCACGTACAACACGAGGTCCTGCAAATCCAATTAAAGCTCCTGGTTCTCCTATATTGATATCACCTAACATTGCGTATGAAGCTGTAGTTCCACCTGTAGTAGGGTCTGTACATAGCGAGATGTAAGGAATTTTAGCTTCGGCTAATTGTGCTAATTTCACAGAAGTTTTTGCTAACTGCATTAAAGAGTGAGCAGCTTCCATCATACGAGCACCTCCTGATTTTGAAATCATCAAGAAAGGGATTTTGTTTTTGATAGAGTGGTCAATTGCACGAGCAATTTTTTCGCCTACCACAGCACCCATGGATCCTCCGATGAAATTAAAATCCATACAACATACTACTAAGTCGTTACCTTTAGATTTTCCTACGGCAGTACGAGCAGCGTCATTAAGTTTGGTTTTTTTCATTACATCTTCTAGACGGTCTTTGTATTTCTTAGTGTCTACGAAATTCAAAGGGTCTTTAGAGGTAATGTTTGCATCTAGTTCAACATACTCATTGTTGTCAAATAAAATTTCAAAATAAGAATCACTTCCGATTCTTACGTGGAAACCATCTTCTGGGCTTACGTAAAGGTTACGTGCCAATTCGTCTGCGTCAATGATTTTTCCAGTAGGAGATTTGTACCAAAGTCCTTTTGGGATGTCCATTTTGTCTTCGGTAGCTGTTGTAATTCCTTTTTCTTGTCTTTTAAACCAACCCATAGTGTTTATTTAATTTAGATGATATTGTTTTTAATTCTTTTTTGGAAAAAGAATTAAAGTGTGTTTACATTGTTCAAGTCAGCAAATGCTTGCTCTAATCTTGTATTGAATGTAACTTCACTTTCACGGATCCATTTTCTTGGATCGTAGTATTTTTTGTTTGGTACATCTGCACCTTCTGGGTTACCAATTTGGTCTCTTAAGTACTCAATATTGTTAACCATATAGTCACGGATACCTTCTGTGTAAGCGAATTGTAAGTCTGTATCGATGTTCATTTTGATTACACCGTAACCGATAGATTCTCTAATTTCTTCTAAGCTAGATCCAGAACCTCCGTGGAATACGAAGTCAATTGGGTTTGCTTTAGTTCCAAATTTAGCTTGGATGTACTCTTGAGAGTTTTTCAAGATAATTGGAGTTAATTTAACGTTTCCTGGTTTGTATACACCGTGAACGTTTCCGAAAGAAGCTGCAATTGTGAAACGTGGGCTTACTTTAGATAATTCTTCGTATGCATAAGAAACTTCTTCTGGTTGAGTGTATAATTTAGAGCTATCAACGTCAGAGTTGTCAACACCATCTTCTTCACCACCTGTAATTCCTAATTCGATTTCTAAAGTCATATCCATTTTGCTCATTCTAGCAAGGTATTCTTTACAGATTTCGATATTTTCTTCTAAAGACTCTTCAGATAAGTCAATCATGTGAGAACTGAATAATGATTTTCCAGTTGCTGCAAAGTGCTCTTCTGAAGCAGTTAATAAACCATCAATCCAAGGTAATAATTTTTTTGCACAGTGGTCAGTGTGAAGGATAACAGTTGCTCCATAAGCTTCTGCTAAAGTGTGGATGTGTTTTGCTCCTGCAACAGCACCTGCGATAGCTGCTTTTTCATTTGCGTTAGATAATCCTTTTCCAGCGTTAAATTGCGCTCCTCCATTAGAGAATTGAATGATAACTGGTGCGTTTAATTTTGCAGCGGTTTCGATTACGCAATTGATTGTACTTGAACCTGTAACGTTTACAGCAGGAAGAGCAAATCCTTTTTCTTTAGCGTAGTTAAAAATTTCTTGAACCTGATCTCCAGTAGCAACTCCCGGTTTGATGTTGTGTCCCATTGTCTTTATTTTAAGTTTTTATTGATTTATAAGTTTTTATAATTCGCAAAAATAACAATTTAAAGAATTAGAAAGGGTAATTAATTCCAAAATTTAGTACATTCTTGGCAAAATTATATTCTTTGAACCATTTTTGATTGTCTTCAAGGGCTGGATTATAGGTTTTGAAGCCTAAATCAAATCGTAAGATGAAGAAATTAAAGTCATATCTAAAACCAAAACCTGATCCTATGGCGGTATCTTTTAGGCTTTTTAGGTTTGAGAAGGTTTCTTTTTCGTCTTTAATATCATCAAATACGGTCCAAATATTTCCAGTGTCTACAAATAGAGCTCCCTTTAAATTATTGTAAATTCTAAATCGGTACTCTGCATTTAGACTGATTTTCATGTTGGCTTGATTGAAATCATTGGTATTGTTACTTCTCCCTGGGCCTAAACCATAAGGTCTCCAAGCTCTGTTGTCATTAGAACCTCCCGAGTAGTAGTTTTTGGCAAATGGAATGTAATTTGAATTTCCAAAAGGGATTGCTAGTCCAAAAAAGGTTCTCACGGCTATTACTTGTTCTCCTGATAAATCCCAGTGTTTGATCCATTCGATGTCGGTTTTGGCGTATTCTGCATATTCCAATCCTTGAATGGCGTATCTGTTTTCTTGAGATTTTTCGAAATTTAAGAGTTTAGATGCTTGTGTTAATAGGGTTCCGGCATTTTCAAATTTTGTTTTGAAAATATAATAGTTATTGTCTTTGTTGTTTTTCTTGTTTGTTGTGGTGTATGCAAAACTAGTTGCTAGTATTAAAGAATTTTCAGTTAATCGATTATGGCGTTCTTCAATGCTTTTAATGGTTTGGTAATCTTTACTGTTTATAGGGATGTTGGTTTGGCCATTTAATACAGCAGACATGAATTGGTTGGTGCCTGATGAAATGATTAAATTTCCTTCAGTATCTTGTAGGTTGCCTAAGTTTGATTGTGTTTTGGCAATTGAGTTTAGGGCGTTGTATGACGAATTATAAACATTGAAATAATTTTCAGGATTTAAGTTTCTTACAAATTGTAGGTTTAAAAGGTCAAGTTTACATGTTTTTTGAGGGTTTGGAGACCAGTTGTAAGCTATAGATCCAGTTAAGTTTTCTTTGTCTAATCCTATGTTTTGTTGTTTAAAAAGTCCTACTGTAATTGTTGTAGACGGGATCATACTTTTAGGGACAATTTTACGAGTATTAAATGGAGCTACCATTCTAGGGAAGTTAAGCTTGAAGTCAACACCATATTCTGATACGTTAAAAAAGATGTTTTTAGGATTGGCCAAATCTTTAGAAGCTCCAAGGTTTCCTTTGGTGGAAATTGACAATGTTTCTCCTCCATGGAAAAGATTTCGAACGGTTTCTGATAAACTAGCTCCAATACCAAAATTTTGAATATTAGAATGTGTTACGTCAAACCCACTATTAAAGCTGTGTTTTTTACGTGGAGTTAAATATATTTTTGCAATTAATGAAGTTTCCGATGGGTCTTTTGGATCTACTTCATATTGTATAATTGGGAATGTAAATAATTTTAGATTTGTAATATAACGATTGGTCAATATCGTATTTTGATCAGAATAGATATTGTTTTTGTTTATAAATAAGGCGTCTGTTATGGCTTTCGGTTTGTATTTTAATTTTCCTTTACTATAAATATTGACATCGTTATAGGTTAAACTATCGGTAACTTTTACGTCTTTTTCGGTAGGTGAGTAATCGGTGTAAATGTTTACTTTACTAATTCTACAGATACGTAAAGGTTTGGTGATGGTAGTTTCGTTATCTTGTATGGTATGGTCTTTTATTTTTAGAAAAATAGAAACTTTGTCTTTCTTCCCAATGGTGTCTACATTGAAAGAGAGATAGGTGGGTTGGAAATTAAAAACGCCGTTGTTTCTAAAATAATTGGTAAGTCTTGTTTTTTCGGCGTCGAAGTTTTGAATTTGAAAGTTTTTTCCTTTTTGAATTTCTCCTAAAAGGGATTGTTTTTTATATAATGAATCTACTTCTGGAGAACTTATATTAGTATGAATGGTGTCTATTACATATACATTTTTGGTTGTAATGTGATAGGTGATTTTTACTTTTTGTTTTCCTATAGAATCTATTTTTGGAGTTACAGATGTGTTGAAATATCCTTTATTGAAAAAGTATTTGGTAAGTTTATCGGCTGTTTTTTCTGTTTTTGTAGATTCTACCAACACGGGTGCTTCTCCTGTATTTCTTAAGAAATCGTGTATTCCTTTTTTCAGAAAAGAGGTTTGGATACGGTCTACTTGTTTTTGAGACAGTAAGGTTGTAAGAAATGATTTTCGTTTGGATTGGTTTTTATTGTTTTTAGCAATTGTGGAGTCTGGGGTAGGTTTCGCCCAATTGTAAAGGAATAATCTAAAAGGGATTCCTAAAATACGTTCGTTGCTTTTTTGTGACAATAAAAGCTGCAAATCTTCTGTTAGTGTTGGGATTTGGTTTACTTTTATTTCGGTTTTGGATAGGAGTTGTTTTCCTGTAGGTACTCGTTTTGTGGTATTACAAGAAGATAATAGGATGCCTATTAGAATAAATAATGATATTTTTGCAGAGATTTTTTTCAAGATTCGAAAATAATCGTAAAAATACATTTTTTATGTTAAGTAAGAACCAAATAAAAATTATATCCAGTCTGCATCAGAAAAAATTCCGTGTTCAACATGGATTGTTTATCGTAGAAGGGATTAAAGGAGTTCAAGAGCTTTTGGAGTCTCCGTTTGAATTGGATCATTTGTATTATACGGAAGGGGAATTCAAGAATGTGTCTTTATCTCAAAAGACGTTAATTTCTTCAGCCGATTTGAAAAAAATTAGTGCCTTAACTACAGCCAATACTTGTTTGGCGGTTTTTAAGATACCACTTCAAAATGAGTTGCCTGTTTCTGGATTAATTGTTGCGTTGGACGATGTTCGTGATCCGGGAAATTTAGGGACCATTATTAGATTGTGTGACTGGTATGGTGTTACGCAATTGGTGTGTTCTATTGGTACGGTTGATATGTATAATCCAAAAGTAGTTCAAGCTACTATGGGTTCATTAGGTAGAGTGCAAGTTCATTATTGTGATTTGGTAGATTATATATCCAAGAGTAGTTTGCCGGTTTATGGTACCGATATGGAAGGCGTAAATGTGTATCAGACCAATTTGCCTAAAGCTGCTGTTTTGGTTATGGGTAACGAGGCTAATGGTATTTCTAAAGAAGTAGAGAATGCTGTAACGGATAAATTAATGATTCCTCGTTTTAGTGAAGTTGCCAAGACGGAGAGTTTGAATGTGGCTACGGCTACAGCAATATTGTTAAGTGAATTTAAAAGAAATTTTTCTTAAAAAATAAAAAAGGAGTAATACTATGTTACTCCTTTCTTTTTTAATGAAATGCTAAACTAATCATGAAAGCTCTCGTTTTCATTGCATTTATATTGGATGTCCATGGGCTGTTAGGATCAACATCTGGAATTAATTCGTTATTTGTGGTGAATTGTCCCCTTATAGATGGTGTGAAAATAAAATACTCACAGAAAATATCCGTTCCTATACCTAGTTCGTAGAATTTGTTGTTCTTTTTCACTCTAAATACACCGCTAGCGTTGTCATCTTGAGATTTTTCATTGCCTGTTAAGTTCATATTAAATCCACCACCTGCTAGCAAGAAAGGTCTTATGTTTCCTGTTCTTACAGAGTTGATTTTGAAATACAAAGGAAAGTTAACATAAGTACTGTTCACTGTTCTGTATTTTGCACTTTTTTCACTTTCTGAAAATGCTGGAAAATCTAAAGTTCTTGTAGAGATTGCTAATCCTGGTTCAAAACGAAGACTTACAAAATCATGTAAACGTAAGTTTGCAATTAATCCTACATTATATCCTGTAGATGAAGTGGTTTGAATGTCGTTAAATGGAGACTTGTAGGTGAATTTGTAATCCATGACATTGGTGCCAAGATAGAATCCGTAATAGACTCTTTTCTGTTGCCAATTTTCTAGGTTAATAACCGGGTTTTTACCAAAAATACTTCTACTAGTTTGTGCCCATGAGAGGGAAGTTAATAGGAATAGGAATACTGCAATTTGTTTTTTCATACTATTTTTTTGATGCTGAATAGATTGTTGCTACTCCCATAGTTTGTGGTAAAGCAGTAGCGTTCTCAAATCCAACTTTTGTTAATATGTTATTTAATGTTTGTCCATGAGGGAATACCGCAGCAGAATCGGATAGGTATTGATACGCTACATTGTCTTTAGAAAATAATTTTCCAATGACAGGTAAGATGTATTTGGTGTATACTTTGTATCCTTGTTTGAAGGGTGTTCTCTCAGGAACAGAGGTTTCTAAGATAACAAAAATTCCATTTGGTTTTAATACGCGTAATATTTCTGATAAACCTTTTTCAAGATTTTCGAAATTACGGATTCCAAAAGCGACAGTGATGGCGTCAAAATGATTATCTGGAAAATCTAAATTTTCACTATCTCCTAATACCAATTCAATTTTGTTTTGAAGGTTTGAAGCTTTGATTTTTTCTTTTCCAACTTCAAGCATTCCTTCAGAGATGTCTAATCCAATAATTTTGGTAGCTTGTGTTTTTGACATTAAAATGGCCAAATCACCTGTTCCAGTAGCAATGTCTAGAATGATATTAGGGTTTTGGTTTTGTACTAATTGTAATACTTTTTTACGCCATTGAACGTCAATACCAAAGGAAATTACACGGTTTAGGTTGTCATAATTACCAGAAATGGTATTAAACATAGTTGCAATTTGTTCCTTTTTGCTAAGATCTGAATCCTTGTAGGGAGTGATATTTTGAGCCATTATTTTAATTTTCTATAAATGGTAAAGGTATAATCGTATTGATGGGTATCGTCTTTTGTATGAGATGAGTTGTCAATTATATCCCATTGGTTTGGATTGATTTCTGGGAAAAAAGTATCTGCTTCGAAAGTCTCGTCTACGTGAGTGATGTTAAGTAAATCGGCAAAAGGCATTGCTAGATTATAAATTTCGCCTCCACCAATTACAAATATATCTTCGCCTTTTGGGCATACTTCAATTGCTTCTTCCATGGACTGAGCTATAATACATCCCTCTGCTTTATAATCTTTATTGTGAGTAATTATTACGTGAGTTCTATTAGGAAGAAGTTTTGGTAAAGTTTCAAAGGTTTTACGTCCCATAATAATATGGTGTCCTGAGGTTCTTTCCTTAAATAATTTAAAATCGTTAGGGAGATACCAAGGCAGTTTGTTGTCTTTTCCGAGTTCATTTTTGGCGCCAATAGCAGCAATTAAAATAATCATAATCGTCGGTTTTAAACAGATACCTTTCCTTTGATACTGTCGTGTGGATTGTAGTCTGTTAATGTGAAATCGTCATAAGTAAAGTCAAAAATATTTTTGATGTTTGGATTCAAAATCATTTTAGGTAATGTTTTAGGTTCTCTACTTAATTGTAATTCTAGTTGTTCAAAGTGATTGTTATAGATGTGAGCATCTCCAAAAGTATGTATAAATTCTCCTGGTTCTAGGTCACATACTTGAGCAATCATCATGGTTAATAAAGCATAAGAGGCAATATTAAAAGGTACTCCTAAAAAAATATCGGCACTTCGTTGATATAATTGACAAGATAATTTTCCTTTAGTTTCACCTTTATCTGTATCTGCTGGAGCTACATAAAATTGGAAAAATGCGTGACATGGAGGAAGTGCAGCTTTATTATTTGCTACATTTTCTGCAAATGATTTAGTTGTGTCAGGTAACACAGAAGGGTTCCAAGCAGAGACTAACATTCGTCTGCTGTTTGGGTTGGTTTTAAGTTCTGTAATTAAATCTTGAATTTGATCAATTTCTTCACTATTCCAATTACGCCATTGATGACCATATACCGGGCCTAAATCACCATTTTCATTTGCCCAAGCGTCCCATATTTTTACGTTATGTTCTTTTAGGTATGCAATATTTGTTTCTCCTTTTAAGAACCATAATAATTCATGAATAATAGATTTAAGATGAAGTTTTTTGGTAGTAACCATTGGAAATCCTTCTCTTAAATCAAATCTCATTTGATAACCAAAAACACTTTTGGTTCCTGTTCCCGTTCTATCGCCTTTTTGGTTTCCCTCGGACATGACGTGTTTTACAAGGTCTAAATATTGTTTCATGATTTATCTTTTTGAAATTTCGTCTCTAATTTGAGCCGCTTTTTCGTAGTTTTCGTCTTCTACAGCTTGTTCAAGTAATAAGTTAAGTTCTTCAACGGTATTCTTGCTGTATGGATTTGGGTCTTCTTGATGAGCCTTCAATTGGTGGTGGAATTCCTCTTCCTCTTCAGGTACTTGTTCTTCAGTTTCTTCAGATTTGATGTAGATTCCCGCTTTATCAATAATGTTTTGATAGGTGAAAATAGGAGCATTGAAACGTAAAGCTAAAGCAATGGCATCTGAAGTACGAGCATCGATGATTTCTTCAATTTTATCTCTTTCGCAGATGATACTAGAATAAAAAATTCCGTCAACCAATTTGTGAATAATGATTTGTTTGATGATAATTCCAAAGCGGTCTGAGAAGCTTTTGAATAAATCATGAGTTAAAGGCCTTGGGGGTTTAATTTCTTTCTCTAGTGCAATAGCAATAGATTGTGCCTCAAAAGGACCAATTACAATTGGAAGTCTTTTGTTACCATTTACTTCGCTAAGCACCAATGCGTATGCGCCGCTTTGGGTTTGGCTGTAAGAAATTCCTTTTATGGCTAGTTTTACTAGTGTCATGATCCTTTGGTGTTCATTATTCCTTGTGGTAAGGAGTAGGATTAATTATTTTGAGCTTTGAATGCTTTTAATTTTTCAATTAATTGAGGGACTACTTCAAAAGCGTCACCTACAATTCCGTAGTCTGCTACTTTAAAGAAAGGTGCTTCTGGGTCTGTGTTGATTACCAGTTTAACTTTAGAAGCGTTGATTCCGGCAATGTGTTGGATTGCTCCAGAGATTCCTACAGCAATGTATAAGTTTGTAGCCACAGGTTTTCCGGTTTGTCCTACGTGTTCTTCGTGTGGTCTCCATCCTAAGTCAGAAACAGGTTTAGAGCAAGCGGTTGCAGCTCCTAATACATCGGCTAAGTCATTGATTAAGTTCCAATTCTCAGGACCTTTTAATCCGCGTCCTCCAGATACTACAATATCTGCGTCTGCAATAGAAACTTTTCCAGAATTTTTCTCAATTCCTTCAATTTTGATGTTTAGATCTTGTGCGTCAATTGTTGGAGAGAAGTCTACAGTGGTTGTAGAAGTTGGATTTTCAATAATTCCGAATGAATTTTTTGCTAATCCAAGGATTTTTACTTCTGTATTTAATTCGGTTACTTGGAATGCTTTGTTAGAGAAAGCGGTTCTTTTTACTGCGAATGGAGAAGTGCTAACAGGTAAATCTACAACGTTTGATGCATAAGCTGCGTTTAACGAAATGGCTAATAGACCTGAAATGTATTTGCTGTCATTACTAGATGAAAGTAAGACGGTGTTGCTGTTTTGGTTTTGAGCTACCTGAGCAATTGCTTTAGTATATGCTTTTACAGAAAAAGCATTTAAGTTGGTGTCGTTAATAGTTACAACAGTATTTACACCATATTGAGATAATTCTGAAACGTCTGTAGCATTAATGGTTACAGCGGTTACGGTAGTTCCAATAGATTGAGCAAATTTTGAGGCGTATGAGGCTAATTCTAATGCGATTTTTTTGAATTTTCCTTCTGCGTGTTCTGCGTATATTAAGATAGACATGATGTGTAAATTAGCAAGATGAATAAAAAAGGGATTAGATTACTTTGGCTTCGTTATGAAGTAAGTCAATCAATTGGTCCAAGTTTGCAGGGTCAATCATTTTGATTGCATTTTTCTCTGCTGGTTTTTCAAAAGCAACGGCTTTGGTTTGTGCTGTGTTTTGAGTAGGTTCTTGAACGGTTAGAGGTTTGGTTCTAGCAGTCATGATTCCTCTCATATTTGGGATACGTAAATCTTTATCTTCTACTAATCCTTTTTGACCACCAATGATTAATGGTAATTGAGTAGTGCTTTTTTCTTCACCACCATCCATTTCACGGACAATTGTAGCAGTAGTACCTTCTACTTTGATGTCAACACAGCCGTTTACAAAGTTGTAGTCAACTAGTCCTGCAATCATTCCAGGGACCATACCTCCATTATAATCTAGAGATTCTTTACCGGCAATCACTAGGTCATAAGCACCATTTTTAACAATTTGAGCAATTTCTGAAGCTACAAAATAAGCGTCTGTAGGATTGGCGTTGATGCGTATTGCATCATTAGCACCAATAGCTAAAGCTTTTCTAAGTGTAGGTTCTGTTTCAGGACCTCCAACATTTACTACTGTTACTGTAGCGCCTTGTTGTTCTTGAAACCAAATGGCTCTAGTTAGACCAAATTCGTCATTTGGATTGATAACGTATTGAACACCAGTGGTATCAAACTCTGTATTGTTATTTGTGAAGTTTATTTTTGAGGTGGTATCAGGGATGTGACTGATGCAAACTAATATTTTCATAATTGAATTTTTATGGTTCTATTATAGATGGTACAAACCTACAAACATTATTTTAAATTTTTAGGTTTGAGAAGTGGAATTTTGAGGTGGTTATTTGATAGTTATGGTAGATTTTTATTGAGAATTTTTCTTTAAAATCGGGTTTGGGGGTATTTTTTCCCAAAAATGAAGTGATATTTTAGGTCAATATTGTTTTTTAATCATTTAAATAATTATTTTTGCCATTCAAAATTGAAGACAAACTATGAGAACGATACAATTTAGAGAAGCTATTTGCGAAGCGATGAGCGAAGAAATGCGTCGCGATGAATCTATTTATTTGATGGGTGAAGAGGTTGCCGAATACAACGGTGCCTATAAAGCTTCAAAAGGAATGCTTGCAGAATTTGGTGAGAAGAGAGTTATTGATACTCCAATTGCTGAGTTAGGATTTACAGGAATCGCAGTAGGTTCGGCTATGAATGGATGTCGTCCTATTGTAGAATATATGACGTTCAATTTCTGTTTGGTAGGAATTGATCAAATTATTAATAACGCTGCTAAAATGCGTCAAATGAGTGGAGGACAATTTAATGTACCTATCGTATTCCGTGGACCAACTGCTTCTGCAGGACAGTTAGGAGCTACTCACTCACAAGCATTAGAAAACTGGTTTGCAAACACTCCAGGTTTAAAAGTAGTAGTTCCTTCAAACGTATATGACGCTAAAGGTTTATTAAAAGCGGCTATCCGTGATAATGATCCAGTAATCTTCATGGAGTCTGAGCAAATGTACGGAGACAAAGGTGAAGTGCCAGATGGTGAGTATGTATTACCATTAGGTGTTGCTGATGTGAAAAGAGAAGGTACAGATGTTACTATTGTTTCTTTTGGAAAAATTATCAAAGAAGCTTTCAAAGCAGCAGATGAATTAGCTAAAGAAGGAATTTCTTGTGAAATCATTGACTTACGTACAGTTCGTCCAATGGATTACGATACTATTATTGCTTCTGTTAAGAAAACAAATCGTTTGGTAGTATTAGAAGAGGCTTGGCCATTCTCTAGTGTTGCTACAGAAATTACATATATGGTTCAAGAAAGAGCTTTTGATTATTTAGATGCTCCTGTTCAAAGAATCACAACTGCGGATACTCCAGCACCTTACTCTCCAGTATTATTGAAAGAGTGGTTGCCTAACGCAAATGATGTTATTAAAGCAGTTAAAAAAGTTGCTTATAAAAAATAATAATATTTAGGATTTGCTTAATTTTAAGCTTATTTATCCGTAATTTTAACTCTGTCATTTTAATGGCAGAGTTTTTTTTTAGCTATGAAATTTTTAATCTATTTTTTACTTTTTACGCTTTGTTTGAATGCTCAAAAAAGCAATAACCCTACTCAGTTAAAGGAAATCGTTTTTTTTAGTGGTAAAACCTCTAAGAAGAATAATCCTGCATTGGATATATTGAGAAAAATATGGGCAAATAAGAAAAAAAATGCATTAAAAACCTGTCAATCCTATCAAGTTGAAAAGTATGAAAAGGTACAATTTGACTTGAATAATATTGATAGTGTCTTTAAAAATAAAAAGATATTTAAAGGATTAGATGTTATTTTTAATAAAATAGATACTTCCGAAACTACGGGGAAAACCCATATCCCGTTATATATAAGTGAATCAATATCTGAAATTTACGGGAATAACAAATTGTCTAAAACCAAAGAAATCTTAAAAGCAAATAAAACTTCTGGTTTTGAAGGGAATCAAGGTGTGTTGAATTTTGTAAAGGACTTGTATCCAAATTTTGATGTTTACAATAATTTCATCACCCTTTTTGATAAAAAATTTGAAAGTCCTCTTTCTACCTCTGGAATTGACAAGTATAGTTATGTGTTAAAAGACACGGTGGTTTTAGATCATAAACGTTGTTTCAATATTGTATTTTATCCTAGAAGAAAAGGAGAATTAACTTTTAAAGGTAATTTTTGGGTTGCAGATACTTCATTTTCTGTTAAAAAAATAAAAATGCGTATTAGCAAAAATGCCAATTTAAACTGGGTTAATGATGCGCATATTGAACAAGAGTTCGAAGTTCTTAATGATAGTTTATTCGTGTTGTCCAAGGATTATTGGCTATCCGATTTTTCATATAGTAAAAAAGAAAAAGCACAAGGAATTTACGGAAAGCGTACCACTTATTATCAAAATCATGTATTTAATAAGCCAAAAGAGAATTCATTTTACAAAGAAGAAGTCAATTTTATAGACAATAAAGTTTATCAGCAAACCGACGAGTTTTGGGATAAAAACCGTTTTGTTGGGCTTTCTAAAGAAGAAAAAGGGATTTATAAATTAGTAGATACTCTTAAACAAATTCCTAAAATCAATAGAATGTATAGTGCCGTTTCTATTTTAGGAAGTGGTTATGCTCGATTAGGAAATTTTGATTACGGTTCTATATATTCAACATTTGGGAATAATATTGTTGAAGGATTTAGGCTTCGTGTTGGAGGGAGAACCTATTTTGGACCTAATGACACTTGGAGGTTACATGGTTATACGGCTTACGGCTTTCAGGATCATCAATTTAAATATGGGATTTTAGGAAAAATAATGCTCAACCCTAAAAACAGATGGATCATAAGTTTAGGAAACAGACGTGATGTGGAGCAATTAGGAAGTGCAGCCTCTACAACAAGTGAGGTGGTGGACAGGAGTTTCGGCTCGTCTACGTTCTTTGGAGTGGTAAAAAATTATAAAATTTCGAAACTTAATTTAACAGTATTGACCACAGAGTTTGAGCCTTATAAAAATCTTCGTTTGAAATTAGGAGCTAGTTACAAGACCATTTCGTCTGCTTATGATTTGTTTAAAATGGATTTCTATAAAAATCCTGAGTCTTTGACTGTAGGAAGTGAAGTACGTCAAATGGAAAGTCAATTGTCATTAGACTATACTCCAGGTAAGAAATCGATTGATTTTGGAGTGGATAGGAAACAAGCCAATGCCATGTACCAGCATTGGGTATTAAGTTATACTAAAGGTTTTTCTGGAATTACTAATGCCGATTTTGATTTTTCAAAACTACAATTATACTACAAACACCCAATTTTAATAAATAGATTAGGACGTACAGATTTAATAGTAGACTTAGGGAAAACTTTTGGGAAAGTCCCTCTTGGATTGATGAGTGTGGTTCCTGGGAATCAATCTTTTGCTTTTTCAGACACTTCATTCTCATGTCTTAATTATTATGAGTTTGTTACCGATCAATATGCTTCATTTCAATGGAAACATAATTTTGAAGGGATGATTTTTGGGAAAATTCCTTTTTTGAAAAAATTGAATTGGAGAGAGGTAATTAGTTTGAAGTCTGTAGTTGGTAGTGTTTCTAAGGATAACCAAGCATTAAATGCTACAGGAGTTCCGTATTTGGCACCAGAGAAAATGTATTGGGAGTATAGTGTAGGAATTACCAATATCTTTAAATTGTTTCGTGTGAGTTATAGTCATAGAGGGAATTACTTAGATGCTGTTGGTCGTCCAAATTTTGTAATTAATGGAGGTGTAGGTGTTTCATTTTAATTCAATAAAGGTTAATTATATTTTTCTTGTGAATTTTGAAGATTTGATTATTTTTGCGTTCTAAATTTTATATATAATGAGTCAATCAACAAATAGCACTTTTGACGTATTCATTGAAATACCAAGAGGAAGCAGAAATAAGTACGAATATTGTTTTGATAGCAAAAGAATTCGTTTTGATAGAATGTTATATTCTTCAATGATGTACCCAGCTGATTACGGATTTATTCCAGAAACATTAGCATTAGATGGAGATCCATTAGATGTGTTAGTGTTATTCACAGAGCCAACTTTCCCTGGATGTGTGGTAGAAGTGAAACCAGTAGGTGTATTCTACATGGCTGATGATAAAGGAGATGATGAAAAAATTATCTGTGTTCCTACTTCAGACCCTATTATGAATAAATTAAACGATTTATCTGACGTAAACGTTCATACTGTTAAAGAAATTGAGCACTTTTTCCAAGTGTACAAAGATTTAGAGAATAAATCTGTTGAGTGCCGTGGATGGGGAGATAAATCTGCTGCTGAGAAATTAATTGTTGAATGTACTGAGCGTTTCAACAACTTAGAAGTAAAACCACCTTTTACAATCTAATATTGTAATCCTAGATTTATTATAACAAGAAAGGCACTATTCATTGAATAGTGCCTCTTTTTTGTGTTGTATTTTTTAGAAAAGTCCGTTTATTTCTGCATTTATTTTATTGATGATGCCTCCTAAATCTTCAGGATTATCTACAAAGTTGATGTGATCTACATTTATAATTAAGAGTTTTCCTTTGTTGTAGGACTGAATCCAAGATTCGTAACGCTCATTTAATTTGTTTAAGTAGTCTATAGAGATGCTGTTCTCATATTCGCGGCCACGTTTGTGAATTTGTCCTACTAAATTAGGAACAGAGCTTTGCAAATAGATAAGTAAGTCTGGAGCTTGTACAAAACTTTCCATTAATTCAAATAACGATTTGTAATTCTCAAAGTCCCTATTGGCCATTAATCCCATGCTGTGTAAGTTGGGAGCAAAGATATAAGCATCTTCATAAATGGTTCGGTCTTGAATTACGGTTTTACCATTCTCACGAATTTGTTTTACTTGACGCAAACGGTTGTTTAAGAAATAGATTTGTAGGTTAAATGACCAACGTTCCATTTGGTGATAAAAATCTTCCAAATAAGGATTATCTACAACGTCTTCATAATGAGGTTCCCATTTGAAGTGTTTGGCAAGTAATTCGGTTAGGGTGGTCTTTCCAGACCCTATATTTCCAGCTATGGCAATGTGCATGCGTATTTTTTTATTTAAGGTTTACAAAATTAACTAAAAATGAAGTTTTTGCAGCTAAAAAAACAAAGTTCATCTTGTTAAAAAAAACGCCCTTTTGAAAAAATCGTATTAAATGACTTAAAGTATTATTTTATTTTTATAAATACATCTGCCTCGTACCAATTGACATTGAATTTATGATTGGTTGTACTTCCATTGACACTATTAAAATTAAGTTTAATGCTGTATTTATCATGTTCAATATATTGAACTAGCTCAATGTTATTGTCTAATTGTAGGCGATGTTGTTTTAAGAAATCTTTTGTTTTTAAAGCAATAGTGGTTTGATTGATTATGATAGCTGCACCGTAAGGTTTTGGTTCTATTTTAATGTGATAAGGTTTGGAGTTAATGGTAATGTCATTCTCAAAATTAGAGTTCATACTCAACACAAAACTCAGGTCATAACCGCTAATGTTTTGTAAATTATTGAAATTCTCACCAGGTTTGTAATAATCAAAACTTTCGTTACTGTCCTTATTGTACTTTGGTAAGTTTGGATGGCCTAGCGCTATTAGAATGTCATCTGAGTAGATTTGGTCTTCTGGTTTGGATTTTAAGGCTTTTAATTTTCCTGAAAGGGGAATTATAGTTTCTGCACCATAATGCCTTTCTAGGAAGCTTACAATGCTTGAAAGCTCCTCGTATTCTGTGCTTGTTAAGACTTTTCCATCTTTGTGCGTTATATACCATTCCAAATGACTTAATTGACTGTATTTAGAAATTGAATTGGCACTTTGTGGTCCTTTTATGGAAAATAAAAGAAACACACATAATGATATTGGGATAAACTTGATATTGGGTTTCTTTTTGAAAATAAAATACCCTGTAAGTAAAGTAAACCAAAGTGCCATTAATAAAACATAATATCGGCTTGGCGTAATTCCGTATGATGCAATTCGGGTTCCAATGGCAATAAAAAACAGAATTAATAACGGGATTTCTAATAACCAAAATGCCTTGTAAACTTTTATAATCCAATTGTTTTCCTTCCTTTTAATAATTGGATATAATAGTAATAATGAAAAAATGGCAAGTACCGTATAAGTGATTATTAATGACGATATCCAGCCTTTAGGCAAACTCATTAATACGGTTATTTTGATTTCATAACACAAGATGATGCCCAAATAAAGTCCTGTTAAGGGCAATAGAACATATTGAGTAATTTTCTTTAATCCCTTAGGGTGATTTATTTCTAAAGGATTTTGGGTGTTCAATTTTGGTATTCCAGCCAAAAAGAATAGAGTGTTAAATAATCCAAAGGTACAGATCGCCAAATGACCATATATTTTTTCGTTGAAGTCCAAGTTGAATAATTCCGAAATGGCAAATAAGGCAAAGGAAAGCCCTGCTATGATAATGCCGCTATATAATCCGGCAGTAAGAATTCTTAGGAATAATTGTTTGTTGTATTCCCAAAAAGTGTTGGTGTCAAATTTATTTTTCAAAAAAGGAGCAAAGGCAACCAATAAATGCAAAGCCACATTTAGGGCTGCATATTCAATAATGACACGTTCTTCGTGTTTCTTAATGGGATTGAACCATACAAATAATACTAGGAGTAAAGTTATGATGCTGTTTAAAGTAATCTGTTCTTTTAGTTTCTGAAAAGCAGAAATACTAACGCTTAAATATCCTACTAAACTCAAGGTGCAAAATAAAAGTACTTTAGTAAAGGTTTCTAGAGACCAATAATCATCGCCATGTTCTAAGGTGATCATTGTAGTAATTGTACCTATTAAGGTTACCAAGCATTCTAAAGGAAAGCGAATAATGGTTTCAAATAGACTTTTTTGTATGCTGTTTATGGAGAATTGAAATTGTGCCATGTTCTTAATTATTGAATTTTAAAATCATAAGTGTTGATGCTTGTAGGAGTCCATACAGTTAAGATTTGATTGTGATACTGGAATTTTACAATATTAGGCTCTTGAATTTCTATTTTTTGAGCCAATTGGCTTTGGCTATTTTTTAAAAATATGGAATTGTTTTCTAAGACCAAGTAATTGTTTTTTTCTAAAAAAAATAAATTCTCTTTGCCTATCACTTTTCCGTGGTCTGTCCAATGCCCCGTTACACTATAGGAATACCAGTTGAAATTGGAATCTATCCAGTTGAAATCATTAAGAGTACTTTGAGTTGAATAAGGTTTGGAGGGAGGAGGAGTGCCTATATTTTTAAATTCTCTAGTAAGGTAATTGTATAATCCTATTTGTGAATTAAAGCTGTTTACAATCCAAATTTGATTTTGATACGCCATACCTGCATGAGCCACTTGTATTATAGGATCAAGTTCGTTGCAGTTTATTTTGAGAATTTCGTTTAGCTGAGAGTCTAAAAGGATAAGGGTGTTTGAATTTTCATAAAACATCAATATTTGTAGAATGTTGGAAGTATCTATGGAAGTTAATTTTCCTAAAAAAGGATTTTGATATTCCCAACGCTCCGTTCCTTTGGATTTGATAATCTTGTTGTCTATAATTTCGTAATGAAATCCTAAAGCATCTGTGCTATTATATAGAGAAGAATTTAGAGGTAATTGAGCTGTTTTTTTTACTTCATAGGTTTGGGAATACCCTAAAGTAGCTTGAAATAGTATGAGAATATAGAAGAAAAGCTGTTTCATGATGTTTATTATTCTTTCAAATATAACATCTTTATGGATTTGTCTAAGGGAGATTTAGTGAAAATAAAAAAGCCTCGGATAATTCCGAGGCTTTTCAATTTTATGATTTGATTAAATTATAAACCAAAAGCGGATTTAATTTGTTCTACGTAATCTAATTTTTCCCATGTAAACAATTCGACTTCAACAGTTTTAGAAATGTTTCCTGGAGCTGTAAAGGTTTTAGTTACAATTTCTGGAGTACGTCCCATGTGTCCGTAAGCAGCAGTTTCGCTATAGATAGGGTTTCTTAATTTTAAACGTTGCTCAATAAAGTAAGGTCTCATATCAAAGATAGATTCTACTTTCTTAGCAATTTCTCCGTTAGTTAAGTTTACTTTTGAAGTACCATACGTTTCAATGAAAATACCCATTGGCTCAGCAACACCAATTGCGTATGATACTTGTACTAAAATTTCGTCAGCTACACCTGCAGCCACTAAGTTTTTAGCAATATGACGAGTAGCATAAGCAGCAGAACGGTCTACTTTAGAAGGGTCTTTTCCTGAGAATGCACCACCACCGTGAGCTCCTTTTCCTCCGTAAGTATCTACAATAATTTTACGTCCTGTTAAACCAGTATCTCCGTGAGGTCCTCCAATTACAAATTTTCCTGTAGGGTTAATATGGTATTTAATTTGGTCGTTAAATAAGTGTGCACTTTCTGGATTTTTAGTAATAATACGTGGAATCAAGATAGATACAATATCAGACTTAATTTTTGCCAACATAGTTGGTTCGTCTGCAAAGTCATCGTGTTGCGTAGAGATTACAATCGCGTCAATACGTGTTGGTTTATTATCATCGCTATATTCTAACGTTACTTGTGACTTAGCGTCTGGACGTAAGTAAGTAATTTCGTTATTTTCGCGACGTAATGCTGCTAATTCTTGTAATAATTTGTGAGATAAATCTAAAGCAAGAGGCATGTAGCTAGCCGTTTCATTAGTTGCATATCCAAACATCATACCTTGGTCACCAGCACCTTGCTCTTCTGGTTTAGAACGATCTACTCCTTGGTTGATGTCTGCAGATTGCTCGTGAATAGCAGATAAGATTCCGCAAGAGTTTGCCTCAAACATATATTCACTCTTAGTATATCCAATTTTACGGATTACGTTACGAGCAATATCTTGAACGTCTAAGTAAGTATCTGATTTTACTTCTCCAGCCAAGATTACTTGACCTGTAGTAACCAAAGTTTCACAAGCTACTTTTGAATTTGGGTCAAAAGCTAAAAAGTTATCAATTAATGCATCTGAAATTTGATCTGCAATTTTGTCTGGATGTCCTTCACTTACAGATTCTGACGTAAATAAATAAGCCATAATAATTTATTTGAATTTAAATTAATTGAGGCTGAAGTAATTGCAAGTAAAAACTAAAGGGGAATGGTATTCTGCTTTAGCATTTTTTATATCGAAAATTATTCTCGATAGTCATAACAAAATTCGATGTTATGAAGAGGTTGCAATCAGTTCAAATTTTTCCTCTTAAATATTTCGTGCAAATGTATAAAAACCATTTTGAAAAGTACTTGTATCTTAAACTCTTTTTTCTAAATAATTAGGTCATTTAATTGTTAAGCAGTTGGCGGAATTTAAAAATTTGTTTTTGTGGTAAAATAATCTTTATTTTGTACTCTTAAAGTTCAGTTTACTACCGAAATGTTATAAAGAAAGGAATAGGGATTAGACCCGATTACGCCTTAGCAACCCTTTGTCTGTCAAAGAAGGTGCTACATTCTACCAGCTTATGTTGGACAGATAACACAAGAAATTTTCATTTTCTCACTATCTTTTTCTTTGTAATGTTTTCAACTAAAATCAAAATTGATTCGTATTGGAAAACATACTTCATCATATTACCATAACTAATTTCTCACTAGAGAGTGGTTTTGCTTGTCCAGATTTTGACTTGTCTTATCAAGTATTTGGGCAACCATTACATTCGGCTCCTATAGTGTTGGTTAATCACGCTCTTACAGGAAATTCTAATGTAATTGGTCCTAAAGGGTGGTGGAATGCCTTAATTGGAGAAGGGAAAACTATTGATACTTCTAAATACACGGTTATTTCATTTAACGTTCCTGGTAATGGTTATCATTCTGAACCCATTCAAAATTATTTAGACTACACAGCTCGTGATATTGCGGCTATTTTCTTAAAAGGATTGTCGGAGTTATCTATAGCGTCACTTTACGCTATTGTGGGTGGTTCTATCGGTGGCGGTATTGCCTGGGAAATGGCTGGATTGCAACCTATATTAGCAGATCATTTGGTGGTAGTTGCCTCTGACTGGAAAGCAACCGATTGGATTATTGCCAATTGTTATTTACAAGAAAATATTTTAAATAATTCGTGTAAGCCAATTCAAGATGCTCGTGTTCACGCCATGATGTGTTACCGTACGCCAGAATCATTTAGAATGAAATTTGAGCGTACTAAACACGAAACTAAAGACGTGTTTAATATTGAAAGTTGGTTGTGTCATCATGGAGATAAATTGCAACAACGTTTTCAATTAGGGGCGTATAAAATGATGAACCAATTATTGAAAACCATTGATGTTTCTAGAGATAGAGGTTCATTTAAAGAAGCCGTAACTCCAATCACTGCTAAAATTCATATTGTAGCCATTGATTCTGATATGTTTTTTACGGTAAATGAAAATCGTGAGGCAGTACAATTGTTAAAAGAAATAAATAAAGAAGTAACTTACGGAGAAATTCAATCAATTCACGGTCATGACGCCTTTCTGATTGAGTTTAAACAATTAGATAAATTGTTAGAAGGTATTTTTTAAAAAATAAAACACATAGTTTATGAAAATATTAAAATTTGGCGGAAAATCATTAGCCAACGGTGAAGGTTTAAAACGCGTAATTGCAATCATAAAAAATAAAATTACTCAAGGCGAAAAAATTGCCGTAGTGGTTTCTGCTCGTGGAAATGCTACCGATGATTTAGAAGATATTTTAGGTATTGCTTCTAAAAATGGGAACTACAAACCATTATTAGAAAGTTTTAAAGAATATCAATTACAAGGAATCTCTTCTATCGATTTCTCTGCTGAATTTGATGTTTTAGACAAATTATTTGAAGGGGTAAGCTTAATTGGAGATTATAGTTTCAAAATTAAAGACCAAATCTTGGCTCAAGGAGAATTACTTTCTGCTAAAATGGTTTCAGAATTATTGAAAACAGAAGGAATTCAAGCTCAATTTGCCGATGCTCGTCAATTAATTGCTACAGACAATCGTTTTGGAGACGCACAACCTTTGGACGTGGTTTCTAAGAAACAAGTAGTTGCTTTTTTCAAAGAAAGTACGGCTCAAGTAAATATTGTAACTGGATTTATTGGTGCAACTAGCACGGGTGAAACCACAACTTTGGGGCGTAACGGGAGTAATTATTCGGCTTCCTTATTAGCGAATTATTTAGATGCAGAAGAATTACAAAATTTCACTCACGTAGACGGAATTTATACTGCTAATCCTGATTTAGTTGATGATGCTAAGAAAATAGATCATTTAACATTTAGCGAAGCAAATGAGTTAGCTACTTTTGGAGCGACTATTTTACATGCTAAAACCATTATTCCTTTATTAGAAAAAGATATTCCATTGCGTATTTTAAATACATACAATGATGATAGCGTAGGAACTTTAATTACTTCTAAAGGAAAAGGTGAAGGGATTAAAACTCTTTCTGTTATTGAAAATGTAGCTCTTGTAAATCTTGAAGGTCGTGGACTATTAGGAAAAACAGGCGTTGATGCTCGTATCTTTAAAGTAATGGGCGATAATGATATTAGTGTTAGTATCATTTCTCAAGGATCGTCTGAAAGAGGAATTGGATTGGTAGTTGCTGCCGATAAAGCCTCTAAAGCGATGATTCAATTAGAAAAAGAATTTGAAAACGACTTTTATTCTAAAGACGTAAATAAAATATCTGTTACAGATGACGTTTCTGTAATTTCAATCATTGGTCAAGATTTAAGTACATTTCATGAGCCATACACGGCTTTGATTCGTAACAAAATCATTCCAATTTTATTCAATAATACCGTTACAGGTAAAAATGTGAGTTTAGTAGTTAAGAAAACCGAACTACACAAAGCCTTAAACGTAATTCACGGTGAGATTTTCGGAGTTTCTAAAAAAATAAACATCGCGGTCTTTGGACACGGATTAGTAGGAGGGACCTTAATTGATCAGGTTTTAGCTTCTGCCGATGCTATTGAAAAAAGAAAAGGATTAAAGCTAAATATTTTTGCTGTTGCCAATTCTAAAAAAGCATTGCTTTCTAAAAATGGGGTAAAAGCTTCTTGGAAAACAGATTTAGAATCTCAGGCCGTTGATTATACTATGGCCGATGTGATTGCTTTTGCAGAAGAAAATCACTTAGAAAATTTAATTGCTGTAGATAATACCGCAAGTGCTGCTTTTGTTGAAAATTATATTTCATTAGTACAAAGTGGTTTCGATTTAGTTTCGTCTAATAAAGTTGCCAATACATTAAGCTACGGATTCTATAAAGAATTACGAGCTGTATTAGCCGAAAATCAAAAACAATATTTATACGAAACCAACGTAGGTGCTGGTTTACCGTTAATTGATACCATTAAATTATTACACCTTTCTGGTGAAAATATCACTAAAATTAAAGGAGTATTCTCTGGAACGTTGAGTTATTTATTTAACAACTATTCGGCTATTGATGCGCCATTTAGTTCAGTACTTCAAGAAGCTATTGATAACGGATATACAGAACCAGATCCACGTGAAGATTTATGTGGTAACGATGTAGGTCGTAAATTATTAATTTTAGCTCGAGAGTTAGATTTGCAAAATGAATTTGAAGAAATCAATATTCAGAATTTAATCCCTGAGCATTTACGTGAAGGTTCGGCTGCCGATTTCTTAACTAAATTAGCAGAGTTTGATCCTATTTACAGTGAAATTAAAAATAACCAACAGCCAAATCACGTATTGCGTTATATTGGTGAATTGTCTGGTGATTTACAAAATGACAAAGGAAATTTAGAAGTAAAATTAGTTTCTGTTCCTATGGATACCGCTTTAGGAGGATTAAAAGGGTCAGATTCATTCTTTGAAATTTATACAGAATCATACGGAGATAGACCAATTGTAATTCAAGGGGCTGGTGCCGGATCGGCTGTTACAGCACGTGGTGTATTTGGAGATATTTTAAGATTGTCAGATAAAGGTTAAAAAATAAAACCATGAAAATAACTTTAGAAAGAGTAAACGAAAATTTTCATTTTAAAATGAAAAATGACCGCGGTCATATTGTTGATGTAGATGCACGTCCTGATTTTGGAGGTAATGATATGGGACCGAGTCCAATGGAATTAGTATTAATGGGAGTTGCAGGGTGTAGTGCCATTGACATGATTTCTATCTTAAAAAAACAACGTCAAGATATTACAGATTTTACTGCTGAGGTAGAGGGAGTACGTTTACCAGTTGGCGATGCTAAACCATTTAAAGAAATTTATGTAGTGTTTTCTTTACAAGGAAAAGTAAGCGAAGACAAAGCGGCTAAAGCAGCTAAATTGTCTTTTGAAAAATACTGCTCTGTTTCTAAAACATTAGAGCCTACTGCTACAATCAAATATAAAGTGATTGTTAACGGAGTAGAATTAGCTTAATTTTTTATAAATAAAAATGAGTTGACCTACAAGTGATTTTCGCTTGTAGGTTTTTCAACATATAATAGTCACTCAAAGTTCGTACTTTGAATAAACAATAAAAAAATGATGGATTCAGAATTTGGATTTGAAACCCAAGCCATTCGTGGACAAATTGATAGATCTCAATATTTAGAGCACTCGGTGCCGTTATACTTATCTTCGAGTTTTGTATTTGAAGATGCCGAAGATATGCGTGCGTCTTTTACAGAAGAAAAAGAACGAAATATTTATACTCGTTTCACAAACCCTAATACAACAGAGTTTGTACAAAAAGTTTGTGCTATGGAAGGTGCAGAAGACGGTTATGCTTTCTCAACAGGTATGGCAGCTATCTATTCTACTTTTGCAGGATTATTAAGCTCTGGTGATCACATTGTTTCAGCAAGTAGTGTATTTGGTTCTACACATACCTTGTTTACTAAATATTTTCCAAAATGGAATATTGAAACGACGTATTTTAGTGTTGATGAACCTGAATCTATTGAGTCTTGCATTAAACCAAATACTAAAATTCTTTACGCAGAATCTCCAACCAACCCTGGTGTAGATATTTTGGATTTAGAATATTTAGGAAAAATTGCTAAAAAACACAATTTGATTCTTGTGATTGACAACTGTTTTGCAACTCCTTATATTCAACAACCGATCAAATTTGGTGCTGACATTGTAATCCATTCGGCTACTAAATTAATGGACGGTCAAGGACGTGTGTTAGGTGGAATTGCGGTTGGTCGTGCTGACTTGATTCGTGAGATTTATTTATTCTCTAGAAATACAGGGCCAGCTTTATCTCCTTTCAATGCATGGGTATTGTCTAAAAGTATGGAAACACTTGCCGTACGTGTGGAGAAACACTGTGAAAATGCAATGAAGGTGGCTGAATTTTTAGAAAATCATCCAAATGTAAATAGTGTTAAATACCCATTTTTACAATCACATCCACAACATGAAATTGCCAAAAAGCAAATGAAATTAGGTGGTAATATTGTGGCTTTTGAAATTAAAGGTGGTATTGAAGCGGGTAGAGCCTTTTTGGATAAAATTAAATTATGCTCATTGTCGGCTAATTTAGGAGATACTCGTACTATTGTAACGCATCCTGCTTCTACTACACATAGTAAGTTATTAATAGAAGAACGTATGGCTGTTGGTATTACCGATGGTTTAGTACGTGTTTCTGTTGGTTTAGAAACCGTTAAAGATGTAATTGCCGATTTAGAACAAGCTTTATCATAATATGTTATCTAAAAAAACAAAATACGGTATCAAAGCATTGACTTTCTTGGCACGTCAAGATCAAAAAGTTCCCGTGCAAATTTCTGAAATTGCAAAGAGTGAAAATATCTCTGTGAAATTTTTAGAAAGCATTTTGTTAATTCTTAAAAATAATGGTTTTTTAGGAGCTAAGAAAGGCAAGGGTGGCGGTTACTATTTGATTAAAGATCCTCAGGAAATTAATATGGCTAAGGTGTATAGAGCCTTAGAAGGACCTATTGCATTATTGCCTTGTGCCAGTCATAATTTTTACGAAAAATGTGAAGATTGTAAAGAAGAAGTCAATTGTTCAGTGCACAAGCTTATGGCCGAAGTTAGAGATAATACTTTAAAAATTCTTGAAAATAATACCTTGGCTGATATTTCGTTTTAATTTTAACTAAAAAAGCCTCTGTTTTATTAACAGAGGCTTTTTTAGTTAAAATTAATTTTACATTTAATTGTTCTATAAACAGTAATTTTTTGTCTATAAATTGCCTTTTGTATAGGCTTTTGGTATTGCTTGTTTAATGTATTTTTTTTATAATCAATAAGTTAGCTTTATGTGTATTATTTTTGTAAAAAATAAACGTTTATTGCATTGCTATTCTCTTTCCGTTTCGTTTATGGATTAGTAAATTATTTAGGATGGCATGGTGTTTGGTAAATTATCTAAAATTTAATCTTTAATCGAATGAAAACAAAATTACAATCATGTATTGTGAACATGAGAAGGAGATTGATACAAGTTTTTCTTGTGTTGTTATTTCTATTCGGGTCTTTCACAAGAGCAAACTTCTTGGTCGATTGGTTTAAAAACTTTGAGTTTATACCAATAAAAGAAGTCTCCAAAGTTGTGCCGAAAGTTAGTTCGGTAATTGGTAAGCCTAAAGCACATAAATCTGTTTTTGCAATTGGTCCTATCAAAGAGCATATAGATCACTTTGGACCAGTTTCTGGAGCTTTGGGGACTACCAATGCTGGAAATGTTATGGCTAATGATTTGGTAAATGGAGCTGCATTGGATGCGAGCCTATTTACAATTACTCCTGCTTCAAATGGCCCAGTTTCTGTTGCTGCAAACGGAGTTGTTTCTGTTAATCCTAGTACTGCTCCAGGTTCGTATTTTGTAGAATTTACTATTTCTGAAATTGCAGATCCAGCGAATACATCTACTGGAATTGTAACAGTTATCGTACATAAAGATACGGATTCTGATGGGGTTGTAAATTATTTAGATTTAGATGACGATAACGATGGTATTAAAGATATTTATGAAGAGCCTGCTGGTTGTTCAGCAACGGTTATTGATTATATTGTAAATGAAGAATTTGATAATGTTCCTACTACTGGTGATTTCCGTTCAGGAAGTGCTCTTGATGGGAAAGGAGGGATACCCGGTTCTGCTGTACTTGAGACGTATTGTTCATTTACTTCAGGAACAGCAGCTAGTCCTAAATATACTTATAATGTAGGAGGAGGTTCTGTTGATGCAGATTATTTAAATCCTGCGTACCCTATTTCTAGATATGCTACTTATAATAATACAACCATGTAACAGGCTATGGTGCTTAAAGGCTATGATTTAACAGTTGGTGAAAAAATATTTATTGAATATAAAGGGAATTATAGTACTGCTAATTCATTATCTAACGAACATGGATTAATTATAGGTGCAAAGGATCAAGATGTTGTTTTTCAAGATGACGTGACGGGTGAAGCCGATGGTGTTTATCTTGCTCAGAATATGTTGATATTACAAAGAGATCCTGGTGCTACTATTAGTGCTGCTACCAATACGTTGAATTCTACTCCTTTAATTGATGTTACTTGGACAGGTACTTTTCAGATGGTTGGTACAGGTTTAAATATTACACATAATAGAACTACTGCTTCTGGGGTATCGCAAAATTCATCAGGAACTCTTGCAAACTTTTCTAATATTAGCTGGAGAAATAATGCGTCTCTAGGGATTGCATGTGATTCTAAGGTTTATTATATCAAATCATATACAAAACACTGTGATTTTGACGGAGACGGAATTGCTAATAAAGATGATTTAGATTCTGACGGTGATGGTTGTAATGATGTTACAGAAGTTGGGTTCCTAGATCCAGATGGAGATGGAAGAGTAGGTACTGGAAACCCAGTGGTTGATGCAAAAGGATTAATCGTTGGTCATACCTATGGTTCGGTTGTTCCTGTACATCCTTATGATGTAGGTGTTTTATCTACCATTACTACTCAGCCATCAAACTATGTTGTAAAAACACAAGGATTTAATACTATTAAATTCTCTGTAGTTTCAGGATCTGGTGCAAGTACCTACTTGTGGCAGGTAAATACTGGCGATGGAAATTGGACTAATTTAACGAATGGTGGTGTGTATTCAGGTACTACTACTAAAGATTTAGTGTTAACTAATCCACCAGTTTCGTATCATTTATACAAATATAGAGTACGTTTAAATGAAGCCGATTTTGGATGTTACGCATATTCAACTGAAGTTGAGTTTGATAGAACAGGTCAAATTATTCCTGTGACAGAAACTGAAACTATTGTGAATAGTTTAACGGGGGGAACAGCTCCAACTTTAATTACTAATGATACTTTAAATGGAACCCCTATTGTTTTAGGTACAGGTCCCGGAAAAGTAACACTTTCTGCTGTTAATGTTCCTGCAGGATTAACATTAAATCCTGACGGTTCTGTTACGGTACCGCCAAATACTCCTGCACAAGAATATAATGTTGAGTACAAAATTTGTGAAAATGATTTTGCCGGAAACTGTGCAACTATGATTTCTAAAATTATTGTTACACCTCCTGCAATTGTTGCTAATACAGATACTCCTCCTGCAGTTGTAGGTGTGGGTACTACTCCTTCTTTAGTTGCAAACGATACTTTAGGTGGGAATCCAATTGTTTTAGGAACAGGTCCTGGTCAAGCAACCATTGCTACAGTAGGTACATTGCCTGCAGGCTTAACATTAAATCCTGATGGAACTGTAACTGTAGCTCCAGGTACAGCTCCAGGTATTTATCCAGTGACTTACAAAATTTGTGAAGTAACTAATCCTACAAATTGTACAACGGTTACTTCTAATATAGAAGTTCAAGCACCGCCAATTACAGCTACTCCAGATACTCCATCTCCAATTAATGGAGGTAATGGAGGTACAACACCATCTGTTTTATTGAATGATGTTATTAATGGTGTACCTGCTACTCTTGCAAATGTTAATTTAAGCCCTGTTGGAGTAGTTCCTTCTGGCTTAACATTTAACCCTGATGGAACTATTACAGTTGCGCCTAATACACCAGCAGGTACTTATACAGTTGATTATCAAATATGTGATAAAGCGAATCCAACTTTCTGTAAAACGGCTACTGCTACTGTTACTGTGACAGCTCCGCTTATTGTTGCTGCTAATGATACACCTGCTCCTATTAATGGATTAACAGGAGGAACGGTACCTTCATTAGCTGCAAATGACACGTTAAATGGTGCTCCAGTAG
>JAFMOD010001943.1:168784-223086 GCA_019802435.1 Corydoras maculifer
GAGGAACAATTCCATCAGTATTATCAAATGATACATTAAATGGTCAGCCAATTGTAATTGGAACACAACCAGGTCAAGCTACCTTGACTCCAGGAGTTATGCCAGCAGGATTAACAATGAATCCAGATGGAACAATTACTATTGCACCAAATACACCAGCAGGAGATTATCCTGTTACGTATACTGTTTGTGAGGTAACTAATCCAACAAACTGTTCAACTGTAACAGATACTGTTAAAGTTACTGCACCGCCGATTGTTGCTACACCTGATACACTAGCTCCAATCAACGGAATGGACGGAGGAACAATTCCATCAGTATTATCAAATGATACATTAAATGGTCAGCCAATTGTAATTGGAACACAACCAGGTCAAGCTACCTTGACTCCAGGAGTTATGCCAGCAGGATTAACAATGAATCCAGATGGAACAATTACTATTGCACCAAATACACCAGCAGGAGATTATCCTGTTACGTATACTGTTTGTGAGGTAACTAACCCTACAAACTGTTCAACAGTTACAACTACGGTTACAGTATCTGCCCCACCAATTGTTGCTACAACAGAAAATGTTGGTCCAATTGATGGGAATGCAGGAGGGAAAACACCATCATTAACAGCAAATGATACCTTGAATGGAAAACCAATTGTAATTGGAACTCAACCAGGACAAGCAACTGTTTCACCAGTTGGAACTTTACCAGCGGGATTAACATTAAATCCTGATGGAACTGTAACAATTGCGCCAGGTACACCAGCGGGAGATTATCCGGTTACCTACCAAATTTGTGAGGTAACTAACCCAACAAATTGTACTACAGTAACAAGTAATGTAAAAGTTACGGTTATTGAAGCGATTGTTGATACTCCAGCTCCAATTAATGGATTTACGGGAGGTACAGTACCAAGTTTATTATCAAATGACTTATTAGGAGGTGTTCCAGCAGTAGTTGGTACAGAACCAGGTCAGATTAAATTACAATCTTACACTGCTGCTCCAGGATTAACAATGAATGCAGATGGAACAGTTACTGTAGTGCCAAATACGCCAGCGGGAACTTATCCTATTACATATCAAATTTGTGAGGTAAGCAACCCAACAAGCTGTTCAATAGTTACATCTAATGTGACAGTTACTGCTCCATCATTAGTTTCTAATACAGATACATACGGTCCTAAGTCTAGCTATAATGCTGCACAAGCAGGTTCAGTAACTGCAAATGATACTATAAATGGAATTCCAGTAACTATTGGAAATGGTCCTGGTAAAGTAACTATTGCACCAACAGGAACGTATCCAACAGGAATTACATTAGATCCAGCGACAGGAATGTTACAAGTTGCTCCAAATGTACCTGTAGGGGTTTATAACTTATCTTACACTATGTGTGAGGTTACAAATCCAACTAATTGTGTGACTCAAACTATTTCTTATGAAGTTGTAAATCCAACAATTACTGCAGATCCAACATCTTTTGAAGTTGTTAAGTCATCAAATGGAGGAAATAGTACAGCAGGAAACGTTTTAAATACAGGAGCTATCAAAATAGATGGAGCTTCAGTTTCACCAAGTGAAGTTATTTTATCAGTTTCTGAGCCAGCTACACCATTAGTTCCAGGAACAAGTGTACCTTACCTTAATCCAGTTACAGGAAATGTTGTGGTTCCTGAAGGAACACCAGCAGGACCTTATACTATCAAATACAATGTTTGTATCGAAAGACCTAACTTTAATACAGTTTGTACAGAATCTAGTATTACTGTAAATGTTAAGGCAACAGATGGAGATATAACACTGTTCCAACATTATGCTCCGAATGATAATACTACTCAAGGAAAATTCATCATTGATGGAATTACAAACTTTCCAGATAATACAGTTGAATTATACAACCGTTGGGGAGTATTAGTATACGAAGTGAAAGGATATAACAATGATGATAAAGCATTTACTGGAGTATCTGAAGGAAGAGTTACTTTATCTAAATCGGATGAATTACCAGAAGGAACATATTTCTATATTGTTAAATACAGAAGGTCAAATGGAACAGAAGGTTCAAAATCAGGATTCTTCTACTTAAATAGATAATAATTAATCTTTTAATCGGGGGAGTTTTCTTCCCCGATTAATTATTAAATCAATACAAGATGAAATTAAAATATACCTTAATCAGTTGTTTCTTTGCGGTCATTGGTTGGGCGCAACAAGATGCTCAGTATACCCAGTATATGTATAATACAAGTGTTTACAATCCAGCATATGCTGGATCTAGAGATGCAGTAAGTACTTTATTGTTACACCGTTCACAATGGGTTGGCTTAGAAGGAGCTCCAAGTACAAATGTTTTAAGTGTGCATAGCCCAATTGGCGAAAGTAATTTAGGAGTTGGACTATCACTATTGAATGATAAAATTGGTCCATCAAATGAAAATACAATTATGACTGATTTTAGCTATTCTTTACCGATGTCAGAGACAGGTAAATTAGCTATTGGATTAAAAGGAACGTTGAATCACTTTAATGTGAGCTTATCAAAATTAAGTTCTTTTCAGCCATCAAGTCAAATAAATCAACAAGATATTAATAGTAAAATCTATTTGAATGTTGGATTTGGAGCTTACTACTACACAGATAAGTTTTATCTAGGAGCAGCTATTCCACAAATTTTATCGAATAGGTATTATGATAACGATGTGAAGTATACTGCCAGTGAGCGTAAGCACTTAAATTTACAAACAGGATATGTTTTTGATTTAACAGAAAACACAAAGTTAAAACCTGCGTTATTAGTTAAATTAGTTGAGGGAGCGCCAATTCAATTTGATGCTTCAGCGAACTTTCAATTTTATGATAAATTCATATTAGGAGCGGCATATAGAGATAATGCAGCTTATAGTGGATTGTTAGGATTTTACCCAAATCCATCATGGTTAATTGGATATGCATATGATAAAGATTCGACTCGTTTGGGAGAGTTTAACTCAGGATCTCACGAGGTGTTTTTAAGATATGAATTATTTAAAAAATCACTTAAAATTATTACGCCTAGATTTTTCTAGAAGTTAAAATAATTACAAACAAAAAGCCCCAATGAGATTTCATCGGGGCTTTTTTGCTCTCAATAGAGTCTTATTTTATTTAAAAACATATCCAAAACCTATAAAGAAAAGCATGATAGCAATGGCTGTTCTAAGGTAGGTATCAGGAATTTTTCCGCTTAACATACTTCCAAAAACGATTCCAGGTAACGATCCTAAAAGTAATTGAATTAGCAAGGCATAATCCATATTTCCATCAACTGCGTGGCCTAAACCAGCAACTAACGTTAACGGTACTGCATGTGCAATTTCTGTACCTACTAATTTAGGAGTAGGAAGTAGTGGGTATAGGAAAAATAAAGTCACGGTTCCTAATGCTCCAGCTCCTACAGAGGTTAAAGTAACTGTAGACCCTAAAAAGATTCCAATTGCGATAGTTAATATGTTTTGAGTCTTACTTTCTTTATGAAATTTATCTCCAGAATGTTTCTCAGAGAATTTCATGATTTTATTTTTAAAAATAATAACCACAGAAGTTACCAATAAAGTGTAACCTAAGCTCTTTTTGATAATTGCACCAAAATCTGCACAATCTTCTTTTAGCAAATGCATTACATATAGAGTAGCAAATGCTGCAGGGATACTACCTACAAGTAGCCAGCCTGTAATTTTCCAATCAATGTTCTTTTTTTTGTTGTGAACTGCAATTCCAGCAGTTTTAGTAATGGCAGCGTATAATAAATCTGTTCCTACTGCAGTTGCAGGGTCTATTTTAAAAAACAATAAAATAGGAGTCATTAAAGACCCTCCTCCAACACCTGTTAAACCTACTATGAAGCCGACGATTAGTCCCGCAATTACAAATCCAGTTTGAAAATCCATTTTGTATTTGATTTAAATTATTTTGATGCAAATATAAAACATTTTTGCAATAATCCTATCGGTTAGATAGGAAAATAAAAAAATACTGTTTTTTGATTTTTTAGAAGGTTTGTATTTTTGGTTTTAAAAATGTAATTTTGCTCTCTAAATAAGCAAATTATACAATAATCTATTAACCCGATAGGGTAATAGAATTTTAATAAAAAAAGGATGAGTGCGAGTGTAGTAGCTGATTTATTAGCAAAAACAGAAGGGCTTTCTATTCAAGAGACTTTAGTGTTCTTGGGGAATGAATTCCCTAATGAAGTGACTTTTTCAACTTCATTTGGTCAAGAAGACCAGGTAATTACCGCTATGATTGCAAAAGAAAATGTTGCAATTAAGATTTTTACCTTAGATACGGGACGTTTGTTTCAAGATACCTACGATGTGATGCATAAAACACAACGTAAATATAAAAAAGAAATTGAGGTTTATTTTCCAGAAGCTGAGGCTGTACAGGATTTATTAAAATCTAAAGGACCAAATAGTTTTTACGAATCTGTTGAAAACAGAAAAGAATGTTGTTTTATTCGTAAGGTAGTGCCTTTGAGAAAAGCATTAACAGGGAATAAAATTTGGATTACAGGTTTACGTGCAGAACAATCGGAGAACAGAAGTTCAATGGAATTGTTTGAATACGATGCTAACTTTGATTTAGTAAAATTTAATCCGTTATTAAAATGGAGTTTAGACGAAGTAAATGCTTACTTGTCTGAGAACAATGTTCCTCAAAATGCTTTGCACAAACAAGGGTTTATTAGTATTGGTTGTGCACCATGTACTAGAGCTATTGTTGAAGGTGAAGACGTAAGAGCCGGAAGATGGTGGTGGGAACAAAGCCACAAAGAATGTGGATTACATCAAAAATAATTTATTGATATCTAGCATATCAAATTAATACTATAATACATAGATAATGAGTTCAACATTAAACATGAATGCTTTAGAGGCTGAAGCAATTTATATTTTTAGAGAAGTAGTTTCTCAATTTGAAAAGCCAGTATTGCTTTTCTCTGGAGGAAAAGATTCAATCACTTTAGTGCGTTTGGCACAAAAGGCATTTTTCCCTGCAAAAATTCCTTTCCCATTGTTACATGTAGATACAGGACATAACTTTCCTGAAACTATTGAATTTAGAGATAAATTAGTTGAAGAATTAGGTTTAGAATTAATAGTTCGTAACGTACAGGATGCTATTGATCAAGGTAAAGTTGTGGAAGAGTCAGGTAAATATTCTTCTAGAAATAGTTTACAGACTACTACTTTATTAGATGCTATTGAAGAATTTAAATTTGATGCATGTATTGGTGGAGCTCGTCGTGATGAGGAAAAAGCAAGAGCAAAAGAGCGTATTTTCTCTGTTCGTGATGATTTTGGTCAATGGGATGAGAAAAATCAACGTCCTGAATTATTCGATATTTTAAACGGAAAAATTGAAATTGGTCAAAACGTACGTTGTTTCCCAATTTCAAACTGGACTGAATTAGATGTTTGGAGCTATATTGAGCAAGAAAATATTGAAATTCCTTCAATTTATTTCTCTCACAAACGTAAAGTTTTCTTACGTGATGGAATGATTTGGTCACACTCTCCATTTGTTCACCAAGAAGATGATGAGCCAACAGAAGAAAGAATTGTACGTTTTAGAACCGTAGGAGATATGAGTTGTACAGCAGCAGTAGAATCTTACGCTGCAACCATTCAAGAAGTAGTTGGAGAAATTAGAGCGTCTACTATCTCTGAGCGTGGAGCACGTATTGACGATAAACGTTCTGAGGCAGCTATGGAAAAAAGAAAACAACAAGGATATTTCTAAAATTCCGATACCCTTTTGTTTGAATTAAATATCATCATTAAAAATACATTATCTATTCTTTTAGAGTAGATTCAAAAATATAAAAACATGGAAGTTTTAAAAATCGCAACAGCAGGAAGTGTTGATGACGGAAAAAGTACATTAATCGGACGATTATTATACGATACAAAATCGTTAACTACTGATAAAATTGAAGCAATTGAAAGAAGTAGTAAACAAAAAGGATATGACTATTTAGATTTTTCATTAGCAACAGACGGTTTGGTAGCCGAAAGAGAGCAAGGAATTACTATTGACGTAGCACATATCTATTTTTCTACAGCTAAGAAAAGTTATATCATTGCTGATACTCCAGGACACGTAGAGTATACTCGTAACATGGTTACAGGTGCTTCTACTTCACAAGTATCTATTATCTTAATTGACGCTCGTAAAGGGGTAATTGAGCAAACATACCGTCACTTCTTTATCAATAATTTATTACGAGTTAAAGAAATTATTGTGGCTGTAAATAAAATGGACTTAGTAGATTATTCTGAAGAAGTTTTCAATAAAATTAAAGCTGATTTCCAAGAATTAAACGCAAAAAGTTCATTTAAAGAACAAAACGTTACTTACATTCCATTAAGTGCACTTAACGGTGGTAACGTTGCAGAACAATCTGAAAACATGCCTTGGTATACTGGACAAACTATTTTGGAGCATTTAGAAGATTTATCTTCGGCAGATGTTTTTGAAACTTCTCAAACTCGTTTCCCAGTTCAAACAGTGATCCGTCCTAAAACTGAAGAATATCATGACTTTAGAGGATATGCTGGAAAATTATACGGAAACAGCATTAAAGTTGGTGACGATGTAACTGTATTACCATCATTAACTCAATCTAAAGTAAGTAAAATCCATTTCTTTGATCAACAATTTGAAGAGGCTCAAGCGGGTGCTTCTATTGTGATGGAATTAGAAAATGATATCAATGTAACTCGTGGTGATATGATTGTAAAATCAAACGAATTACCAGAAGTTTCTAAAGATATTACAACAACAATTTGTTGGATGGATAGCAAAAAATTAGTAGCTGGTTCTAAATATTTAGTACAACACAACAGTAACCGTGTGTTAGCTAAAATTGATAAAATTGACCACGTAATTGCTACTGATTATTCAGGAACGACTCCAGCTACAGAATTATCATTAAATGAAGTAGGTGAAGTAAAAATCAAATTAAGTAAAGCATTATACTACGATACTTTTGAAAAAAATAAATCAAATGGTGCTTTCATTTTAATTGATGTAAATACAAACACTACTGCAGGAGTAGGATTCATTAAATAATTATTGGCTTAGGTCACTTAAATAGTCTTGACTTTCAAGACAAAAAGTTAAAACAACATGGAAAGTTTTAGAACCGAGATTGAAAATCCAATTGTCCAACAAGACATTATTGATTTAGAGAAAAAAATTCGTTTGTTCCAAGAAGGGAAAATCGATAGCGAGCGTTTTAGAAGTCTTCGTTTAGCACGTGGTGTATACGGGCAACGTCAAGAAGGTGTTCAAATGATTCGTATTAAATTACCTTACGGTAAAGTTTCAAGCGAACAATTACACAGAATTACTCAAGTTTCTGAAGAATATTCTACAGGACGTTTACATATTACTACACGTCAAGATATTCAAATTCACTATGTAAGTTTAGATAGAACTCCAGAATTATGGGCAGATCTTGAAAAAGATAATATTACATTACGTGAGGCTTGTGGTAATACCGTACGTAACATCACAGCAAGTGAATTAGCAGGGGTAGATAAAGATGAACCATTTGACGTATCTCCATACGCTCACGCCATGTTCGAATTCTTTTTGAGAAACCCTGTGTGTCAAGAAATGGGGCGTAAATTCAAAATGTCGTTCTCATCTTCTGATAAAGATACAGCCTTATCATACTTACATGACTTAGGATTTATTCCTAAAATTGTAAATGGAGAAAAAGGATTTAAAGTAATGTTAGGAGGAGGTTTAGGATCTCAACCTAACCACGCAGAAGTATTATCTGATTTCGTTCCTGCTAACAAAATTATCCCTACTACAGAAGGGATTTTAAGAATTTTTGACCGTTACGGAGAAAGAGCAAAACGTTTAAAAGCACGTTTGAAATTCTTAATTAAAGAAATTGGTAAAGATGAATTTTTACGCTTAGTTGCTGAAGAGCAAAAAGCATTATCTCACCAAACTGTAGAAATTGATACTACTGCTTTTGAAGGTCCTATTGCAGAACCATTACAACAAGCACCAGCTGTAACTATTGCAGATCAAGCGGCATTTGATGCATGGAAAGCTTCTTGTGTAATTGAGCAAAAACAAGCAGGTTATGTGGCTATTGGTATTAAAGTTTCTTTAGGAGATTTCTATATTAAAGAAGCTCGTTTATTAGCAGATTTAATCAAAAACTACGGTTCTAACGAATTACGTTTTTCATTAAGACAAAATATTGTATTACGTAACATTAAAGCAGAGGCAGTACCATTCTTCTACCAAGAATTACAAAAATTAGGAATGGTAGAATTAGGATATAACACTATTGGTGATATCACTGCTTGTCCTGGTACTGATACTTGTAACTTAGGTATTGCAAGTAGTACAGGAATTGCTACTGAATTAGAAAGAGTAATTGCTGCTGAATATCCAAAATATTTAACTAATGAGGATATCACAATCAAAATCTCTGGATGTATGAATGCTTGTGGACAACACAACATGGCAAATATTGGTTTCCAAGGAATGTCTATCAATGCAGGGAAATTAGTAGCTCCAGCTTTACAAGTATTATTAGGAGGAGGAAACCTAGGTGATGGGAATGGACGTTTTGCTGATAAAGTAATCAAAATTCCTAGCCGTAGAGGGCCAGAAGCATTACGTTTAATTTTAAACGATTTTGAATCGAATGCTCAAGGAAAAGATTTCGTTTCTTACTATGAAGAAAAAGGAGAAAAGTATTTCTACGAATTCTTAAAACCACTTGGAGACGTGACTAACTTAGTTGAAGCAGACTTCATTGACTGGGGTAATGCAGATAACTACGTGAAAGCAGTTGGTGTAGGTGAGTGTGCTGGTGTGGTTATTGACTTAGTTGCTACATTAATCTACGAAGCAAAAGAGAAAATTGACGCTTCTGAAGCGGCGTTTGCTGCAGGAAAATGGTCAGATTCTATCTACTTTACTTATGCTGCATTTGTAAACGGAGCGAAAGCCATTTTATTAGCTGAAAAACAAAAAACAAATAACCACGCCGGAATTATTGATTCATTCCAAGAAGTATTTGTTGCTACAAATAAAATTAACGTAGGAGGTTCATTTAATGAGGTAGTTTACCAAATTAAAACAACCGAACCTTCTCAAGAATTTGCTGCTTCATACATGCAACAAGCTAAATCTTTCTTTGATGCTATTGAAGGATACAGAGCAGAAGATGTAGCCAATGCCTAATCAATTATAGGGACTATTATTGCGGTAATAGTTCCTTTATATACTTTCTATAGAAAGCATTTTAATACGATTGATTATGGAGGTAAATGAATTATATCCTATTTTTTTAAAACTACATCAATTAGAAGTTTTAATAGTAGGAGGTGGGTTTGTAGGATTAGAGAAATTAAGTTTTATCTTAAAATCAAGTCCTAACGCAAAGGTAGAAGTGGTAGCTCCTTACATACACCCAGAGATTGAAGAACTGGCCAAAACGTACCAAATTACGTTGACCAAAAAGAAATTCAATCGATGGATGTTACGCAAAAGACACCTTGTAATTGCTTGTACAGATGACCTGAAAGTAAATACAAGAGTGTACGAATTGGCAAGAAAGCGATATTTATTATGTAATATCGCAGATACTCCCGATATTTGCGATTATTTTCTAGGTGGCATAGTCACCAAAGGAAATGTAAAGATTGCTATTTCAACCAATGGTAAATCTCCCACAACGGCCAAACGACTAAGAGAATTTTTTGAAGAAGTTTTGCCTAACGATATTAATACAATGGTTGAAAACCTAAATGAATATCGTAATTCTCTGAAAGGATCTTTTCAAGAAAAAGTCCAAAAGATGAATGAAATTACAGAAATTTTAAAAAAATAACTCTTGTAACTCAAGAGCTTTTATAAAGTAAAAAATAAAAATTAGACGAAATGATTACAACAGACATACTTATTATTGGAGCAGGTCCAACAGGTTTGTTCACAGTATTTGAGGCGGGATTATTAAAATTAAAATGCCACATTATTGATGCCTTGCCACAACCAGGTGGACAATTGGCAGAGTTGTATCCAAAAAAACCTATTTACGATATTCCTGGTTTTCCAGAAGTATTAGCGGGTGACTTGGTGGACAACTTAATGGAACAAATTAAACAATTTGAACCAGGGTTCACTTTAGGAGAACGTGCAGAAACTATTGAAAAGCAAGAAGACGGAAGCTTTATCGTTACTTCTAACGAAGGAACTGAAATTAACGCTAAAGTAATTGCAATTGCAGGTGGATTAGGAAGTTTTGAACCTCGTAAGCCATTAATTGAAGATATTGAATTCTACGAAGATAAAGGAGTGAAATACTTTATCAAAGATCCAGAACAATACCGTAACAAGCGTGTGGTTATTGCTGGAGGTGGAGATTCAGCTTTAGACTGGTCTATTTTCTTAGCAGATGTCGCTTCTGAAGTAACATTAATCCACAGACGTAACGAGTTCAGAGGAGCGTTGGATTCAGTTGAAAAAGTTCAAGATTTAAAATCACAAGGGAAAATTAAATTAATTACTCCTGCTGAGGTTGTGGGTATTAATGGAGCTGAGCACGTAGAGTCAATTGATATTGACGAAAATGGAGCTCATCGTAATATTCCTACAGATTACTTTATCCCATTATTTGGATTAACGCCAAAATTAGGACCTATTGGTAATTGGGGATTAGAAATTGAGAAAAATGCTATTAAAGTAAACAATGCATTAGATTACCAAACTAACGTTCCTGGAATCTTTGCTATTGGAGATATCAATACATACCCAGGGAAATTAAAGTTAATCTTATGTGGTTTCCACGAAGCTACTTTAATGTGTCAAGCGGCTTACCAAATTGTTAATCCAGGTAAGAAATTTGTATTAAAATATACTACTGTAAGTGGAATTGATGGTTTTGACGGAACTCGTAAAGAGGCTCCTAAAGCAGTTGTAAAAGCAATTGTATAATCATCTGATATTCTTTTAAATTAAAAAAGCTCCAATCTATTTGATTGGAGCTTTTTTATTGATAATATATTTAATCAAATTATTTCTTTTTTCCAGTTTTGTTTAAAATGTGAACCTGAATTCCTAAGTTCACAGGAATATACATTCTGCTGTATTCATTGGTGTAATCATATCCAGTACCTGTTGAAGGACGGTATTCATAGGTAACTTTAGATTTCCCATAATTCACACCTATAGTTCCGTAGATTCCAATGTTTGGAGTTACGAAGTGCTCATACCCTACAGAAAGTCCTGCGTTCCAATCGCTATTAGGTTTTGTAGTTGTTTCAGAGCTCGCGCCAGTACTTAGATTCGTTTGGCTTTTTCCAGGGATTAGATTGTATTGAGCAGATATTTGTGCAAATGGTTTTCCTTTGGTACTACCTTCAAAATAGTATCTTGCAGAAGGACCAATGTATATAGAAGGTTGAGTAGTTTTAGATTCACTAGTTGTAGTACTTGCGGTATTACTACTTGTATTTTTACTATTATAGAAACCTAAACTGATACTCCCTCCAATGGCTAGATTGTCTTGTACAAACCAAAGTACATTAGGATTAACACTAAATGACATTGAATTACCAGTGCTGTTATACACCGTTGAAGTGTTGCTATAGGTAGTTTTGCTATCGCTGCTTGTAAATCCAATGCTTCCGAAACTTGTTCCGACTAATTTGTCACCTTTTTTAGTTTGAGCTGATAAACTTAATGACAAAATACTCAATGAAATGAATAAGATTTTTTTCATGATGTTTGTTTTATTGTTAGTGTTTACAAATTTCGTCTCTTTTTGCTCATACAACAATTTCTTTTAAAGATATGTTACTTATTTAAGGTATTATTAATTTGTTTTTGAAACAAATGATTTCTTTTTTCAACTTTAGGTTGAATGATGTACTTGCAATAAGGTTGTTCTTTGTTTAGCTCAAAATACTCTTGATGATAATTTTCGGCTTTATAGAATTTTACAAAAGGGACTACTTGGGTTACTATTGGGTTTGGATAGGTATGTTTTGCGTTTAGTTGTTCAATTTTATTTTTAATAACAATTATTTGATCGGCTTGGTGATAGAATACTACTGATCTATACTGCGTTCCTACATCATTTCCTTGTCTGTTTAGGGTAGTGGGGTCATGTAGGGTAAAGAATATGTCTAATAATTCTTCTAAAGTGATAATGGAAGGATTAAAAGTGATTTGTACTACTTCGGCATGTCCGGTGTCTCCATTGCAGATGTTTTTATAGGTTGGATTATTTGTATGACCTCCAGAATATCCTGAAACTACATTTTTGACGCCTTTAAGATTTTGGAAAATGGCTTCTATACACCAAAAGCAGCCACCTCCTAAGGTAATGGTCTCTAGTTTAGGTTGTTTTATGGATTCGAAACATAAAGCACCGGAATTGACACAATAGCGTAATTTTGTTTCTGTTGGGCCGTCGTCAAAGAGATGTCCAAGGTGTCCGCCACATTTGGTACAGGTTATTTCAATTCTATCCATGCCATGACTGGTGTCACGGGATTGTGTGATTTTTCCTCCAGTCATTTCTTTGTCAAAACTAGGCCAACCACAATGTGATTCAAACTTCATATTGTCTGTAAATAGTGCTTCTCCGCATCCGGCACAGTGATAGGTTCCTTTGTCTTTGGTAAATACGAATTCTCCGCTATAAGGATGCTCTGTGCCTTTTTCGCGTAATATGTAGTATTGTTCTGGAGTTAATTTATTTTTCCATTCATCATTAGTTAATTCCATTGTTTTTGTTTTTTTATAATTATCTCTTTTTTGTCCGCAGCTTCCAATACTGATGAGTGATACGCAAAGTAAGTATAGAAATATTTTTTTCATATAGGTTTTATTTTATATAAAGTTAAATATGTTGTTGGTATTTGAATGTTAGGTAGTTTACTTTTTTTGAGAAATAATTTAGAAAAAAAGGCCATCACATTTGTGATGGCCTTTAAGTTTATAAGTGATTGTTATTTTTTAATCACATTAATACTATTTTCTGATTTGTCAGTGAATTGTATTGTAACGATGTAATATCCACTAGGTAATCCTTCAAAAGGAATGTCGTGATTACTGTTGTTTTCTAATGGTTTGTATACAGCTACTTTTTGACCATTCAGATTAAAGATAATGACTTCTTTGATAGTTTTATTTGATTTGTTAAGATTCAAATGAAGTTCATTTTCAATTGGATTTGGATGGAAAGTGAATTCTAAATTGTCCATGTTGTAATTTAAAATTCCAAGTCCAGCATTCACCGCATTAATCATGGCTTGTACTTCGGCTTGTGTAGCAGGTGAAGAGAATCCAGCAGGATTATTGTCAATAAATTGTTGGTATGCTGTTTCTTTTGCAAGTAAAGCACCTGTGATAGCTGGTACAATAGTGTTGATTTGAGCTACTGTTACTACAGAAGGTACTGTGTTTGGACTATCACCTTCATTACCAATTTGAGCTAGAACATCTCCACTTGGGTCTATTACTGTGAATGTAACATTTTCTGTGTTGTAATTTACAGCACTTGCTTTTTCGGTAACTTGAACGGTAATAGTATAAGTGCCTTTTGGTGTTCCTGCAGGTACAATTACTTGTCCTGATGCATTAATTGTTAATCCATTTATATTGGCAGGGTTTGTAATAGTGAAATCTACTTTAGTGTCATCCATTACTACATTATCAAAGGTGTCGTTTAAAGAGACATCTCCAACTGTTCCTCCAACAGCACTATTAATAGAAGTACTAAATGTATCGTCAACTAATGTCATTGGTTTTTGAACGGCAATTAATTCTGCTTCTACACCAAGTCCATCAATACAGTCAAATTCTAATAAAGTAGTGTTATTTACATTGTCTGTGCTTACAATTCTGTAAGTTCCAGCTGTAGGATTTACTGTTCGTTTGATCCAAACACCGTTTAATAAGATTCTGTTTTTAATCATTTTACTAGCGTAATCTACACCAGATTGATCATTATAAACAGGATCATTGTCAATGTTTAAGTGTGGATTTGCTACAGATAATTCGATGTGATTATTGGTTTGGATATTTTTAATCATAGCAAGTGTATTTTTACTTGCGTTTTTAATGTATCCAGCTGTTGAATTAGATAGAGTGTCATAAACAGCATAACCAGTAATATCTAAATTATTGTGTTTAAGAATATGTGCAATGTTGTCTTTTTGCAATACTGAATAAACAGGAGTAGCCGCCATAGTTGCATGGAAAGTTTTTACTTGGTCTTTTGTGTTTCCAGGTAAAATAGCGTATTCGTACTCGGCATTAGTAGGTGCATTTCCATGGCTTAACCAACCAGCAGCGTAATTACCTTGATTTACTTTTTTAGTATTCTTGTCTTTTGAACTTTGTAATTTTTTACTGTAGTTGATTTTTTGATTTTTAGGGATGTAATATCCAGTTCCTTGGTTGTCATATAACCAGCTAGCAGTAGAAGTATTTATTGTTTCTTGTGAAGCTGGAAATGCGGAGATTCCAGTGTCACTATTTAAGTACAATGGAGTACTTGTAGTAGTACCCAATGATGTTTGGAATAATACTGTTCTGGTTTGATTTACTGCGTCTGTGTTTGTGATGTTTGATCCTAGATTGATAATTACATCAGGGAATGCAAAAACAGATTTTTTAGCAACAAATGATCCATCCATGTTTTTACGGGCATTTTCTTTGAAATCAAATGAGAATACACCGTATTGATTTTTGTGACTTAATGCTCCTGAGAATGTTTTAGTAGATCTTTCTAAGAAAGAACCTGCAAATGGGCTTTCTAATTCGTCAACTGTTTTGTTGATGATGGTAGCTCCAGGGATTAAATTCCAATCAAATCCATTTGGTACATATCCACTTGCTGTATTTCCTCCTGGTTTCATTACTTGAATAGAACCATAAGAGAAATATCTTCCGTATCTATTTTCAGCAGTATAACATTCAGAAGAAGTATTGTGTCTGTTGTATCCTTTAATGGTTACTACAGTATTATTCATACGGTGGAATTGTACAGCACCATAATTGGCACTCCAGTTTCCTACAGGGAATGTTTCGGCAGTAGCTCCAGCTAATTTAGTGTTGTTTCCAAATACTCTTAAATAGATACCTGCCATTTGGGTATTAAGTTGGTCGGCTAAACTAGGGTTTCCTCCTGGTTCACCAGCTAATGCTAATGATAAGAATCCGTCTTTGAAACCACTAATAGTTGGTCCAAATGGGCTTCTTCCAGAAATTCCTAATCCCCAATCGGTATTAGACATGTAGTTGAATAAGTTGAATGCTCTTAAGATGTTTCCGTGAGCTTCAGCTCCTACTCTAAAGTCTGTATTTGATAGTAGGTAAACAGCTCCAGCACCAGGAGTCATATCTACTGCGGCATAAGCAGGGTAGAACATGGCATGGTGATAAGGTGAACCGTCAATTTTAACGTTGTCCATTGTCCCATTTGAAACACTTAATGCATTGTCATACCATGTTTTTAGTGCTTTTAATGCTACTACTTTATCTAATTCGTCTTCCATTGCCATAATGGTAGAAATGAATCCATGTGAAGTTGTTAGGAATGAGTCCATGTTTTCACCTTTGGTAGTGATAGGTGCGTATAATTTACCTACAGAATTTCTGTATACTAACATTTTAGAAGCGGTAGACCATAGGTTTTCAGCAACTAATTCGTCTTTCATAAGATAGATAGCCAAAGGGATACTTCTTAAACCATATCCTTCGTGTCCAGGTGTTCCAAAAGCAGTTCCACTTACAAAACCTTGGTCAAATAGGTACTTTAACATGTTAATTACTTTTGTTTTACTATCAAGGTTGTTATTTTTCTTGTAGTCTCTAGCAAATTCTAAGATAATATCGTCAATTGCTTTATTAGTAATTACGTCTGCATCATATAATGGCGATGTAGTACGGGTTGCAGGGTCATCAATTCCTAAGATTGGTTTACCTGTAGAACTTCCATCTGCGTTAAATGCAATGTTGAAAGCGTCATATTGAGCAGTAATGGTTGCTAATTTTGTTGCTGTAGGGGCTGGTGTATCTAATATGTATGATGTAAGTCTTGCAGCAATTTTGTCTAATGAAGCTCTTTGAGAAGGACTTATAGATGCTTCTTTAGCAATTGTAGGAGTTCTTTTAGAGTCAGTGTTGATTTGTAACCATGTGTCATTACCATTAGAATAATCTTTAACGAAAGGAGTTTGGTCATCTGGCATTAATTGAGCTGAAGCTCCAGAATATCCAGTTGAAAAACTTTCTCCGTAAGGTCCGAAATATTCACGGTCTAAGAATAATGCTCCGTTTCCTGTTGTAGGAGCCACGATTTCCATTTTCCCTAAATCTTTAGCAGCTTTAGGTCCGCTCATGTCTAAGTCAAAACGTACCCACATTGATCTCCAACCTTTGAAGTTAATATTGTAGTCAAAAGTGTATTGTGGAGTAGTTGTGTTAACTGTTTTGCTGTAGAAATTAACCGTTATTTTTTGATCTGTAGGTGTTTCATTATAAACCCAGAAAATAACACCTCCTCTATTAGCTTTGCAAGCGGTTTCTATAGAGCTGTCTTCTATTTCAAGTGTTGAGTTTGCAACCCAAGTCCATTTAACAGAGCTTGTTCCACGTTTGTAGTGCTTGTTACTGATACTTAGTAATGAATTTCCTAGGTTAGTTAATTTTCCTGAAACATTTGGTCCTTCTAAGAATACAGGTGAATTATCAACCATTTTTCTCGAAAGATTAAATGCGTCAATATAGTACTGACGTGCTTCGTTTCCGTTTGCTGTACCTGTAATTCTAAAAGCAAGTCTAATTTTTTTGCCTTTATAATCATGTAAATTGATAATAGATGAATTGGTCCAATCTAAATTTGTAGAAGTAGGTTTGGTGAAATTTAAAGAGCTCCAAGTTGCAGTTTCAGCACTTGTAGTATAATCTTCAGATACTAATAATTCCATTGTGCTATCTGTATCTAATCCTCCTTTAACGGCTGTATCGAAATTTAATAATACATCTTCTGGTACATTTATTAAATTGATAGGAGGTGAAATTAACCAGTCTTTACTATTAGTAGTTCCGTTGGTTAATAAACCATATGCTCCAATTGCATCAAATCCAAATGTGTCATTTGTGTTTAATGTATTTTCAATAGTCCAAAATGATGTAGATTCTGGTGTAAATTGATCGTTGTAGTTTGGAATGATGTCGAACGGGTTTTTGTCAGCTTCGATGTAATTAATTGTATAATTAATTCGAGCTGTTTCTGCAGTCATAGAAGTTTCTACAAAAGCGATTTTGATGTTTTGTCCAATGTAAGATGATAAATCTACTTCAATAGTAGTTTCTGCTGTACTGGTTGGGTGTGTGTATGGAATTTGATTCCAAGTAGGAGTTTGTCCGTCTACGTGTTGTGCAACCATTAACTTCATTTTTGTTGAAGTGGCATCGCCTCCTGTAGCAGTAACTTTGAATTTGAAATATCCTGATTTATCTTCTGTAAAATTAATAGGAGGAGAGATTTTCCAATATTCAGTACCTCCAGTAATAGCTACGGTAGAATTTGGCCAATTGGCGTTATTTCCGCCAGTGAAAGTTTCGCTATATCTTAGTGGTTTTAAATCTGTAGGAGAAATACTAATTCTGAAGTCGTCAACTTCGTAGTCTCTACAAATAGAGTTTGAATTATTAGCATCTTTAACATAGGTTGCTACGAATTTGAATCGAACGGAAGCTTGATTAGTTAAAGCGTTCAGTTTTTGAGTGTAAAAACGAGCCGTTCCTGTTGCTGTTTTTTCAATAGCAATGTTTGTAGAGGTCCAAGTTGTTCCGTTGTCTGTACTGTATTGTAAGTCAAAACTATTGTCTTCTGGGTTACCTCCTGTTTGTTTTAAACTGAAGGAAACTTGGTGTACTGTAGATGATGAGAAATCAAATGTTCCAATTGATTTTAATTCATTAACAGAACTAATACTTGATGTTCCTAATTTGAATACTTTTTGACCACCACCTAGGTCTGTGTATGTAAATGGATTTGCATTGTCTCCTGAAATTTTTGTTCCACTAAATGCAGATCCACTAGTGTTGAAGTCATTAAAGTATGGGATTGCATTACTTACTAATGAGTACGTAATAGAGATGTCGTCTATGATGTTAGAACGCGTAGATCCAGTTGCTCCGGTACCGATATATACAAATGCAATATATACTTTATTGTTGTTTCCTACACTAGATAAGTCTATAGGGCCGTAATTACTTAATGGCACCGTAGCGGTTGGCAAATTAAGTGCTGTTGTGGGTTTGGTGTATGGTAAGTCTGTCCAAGTAGCTGTTCCAACTCCATTTGCGGGGTTGTAGTTGGTTGAGACTTTTACCTTAAAGTCATTCACTGGCGCGTTATTACCATATTGGTATCCGTGTTTGAAACTTAGTTGGGCGTTTGAAATGTTGGTTAAGTCAATAGAAGGCAATACCATCCATTTTTCTCGTGAAGTTCCTGTCCCAATCGTTGCTTTTTCAATAGCATATTTTCCGTATGCGGTAGATTCTGTAGTCCATTTGGCTTGCCCCGTGTCTGTAGAAACTAAAATATTTCCGTAGCCAGTAGGTAAATTAGGAGTGGTTACAGAATTGAAATTTTCTGAATATAATGATATCTGTGCATGAGATATAGATATCATTAACAACAGTGTTATCAACCATTTGAGGTTAAATAATGATGTTAGATTATCAGTTTTCATAATTTAAATAATTAAGTATCATGCAAATTTAAACAAAATGCATAAATTAATAAACGAAAGACACTTAAGAGCATCTTTTTTGATATTATTTAAATATTTATCATAAATAGTGAAGAATATACTTTTATCTATTTTTTTTTAATTTTTATCAAACTAAAAGTGTTAATTGTGTAGTATATTCATATTGTGTTTGTAATGTCTTTTTTGTTGTTTGTAGAAAATAGAACATTGTTGTTTTTTATTTTGGATAGTTTATGTAATAAAAAAGGGCGCAAATTTGTGTCTCTTTTTTGCTATTTATTGATGTAAAAACAGCTTGATTTTGATTGTAAATTGTTTTGAGAATCGTAATATTCTAATAGGTAGAAATTAGGTTTCGGGGCTAAGGGTTGTGCCGTCGGAACTGTTTGTGCCTAAAAATTGATTTTCGTTGTTTTTATAATTATTGGTTTGGAAAATAATTTGTCCGGATAGGTTCATTGTTTTTAGTGTGTTATTAGGGATTTGTTCAATTCCTTCTATTGTAAAGGTGTCATTTGTGTCATCCGAATTTGGGCTTAAGTTGCTGTATACCTTAATGGGTTCTTGGTTCTTTTGATTGTGATGTGTCACTTTGGGTGTCTGCTATGATTTGGTCCTTACAGTTTTCAATATTACTATTGTCGCAAGTTTTAATTTGGATTTTGTAGGTTCCAATGTTTTTATTTTTCCCTAAAAATAATTCCCCTTTGGAGTTGATTTTTAAGTATTCTAGTGAATCAGTGTTGGTGATTTCAAATGTGAATTTACTTGGATCTAATGTTTTTTCGTTGTAGAAATCATTAGATGTAATGTTTCCAATAAAGGTTTCGTTGTCGGTATTGGATTTAATTACATAGGAATTATCGTTTACTTCTAGGATTGTTGGGGCAGCAATTAGATTGGCTTCAATGCCTAAACCGTCAATGCAATCAAATTCTAAAAGGGTTGTGTTGGCTTGGTCATAGGTATTGATAATTCTATAGTTTCCTTTGGTTGTAACTTGATTGTTTTTAATCATTTTACTTGGGCTGTCTACTCCAGATTGGTCATTGAAAATTAAATCGTTTTCGATGTTTAAATGAGGATTGGCAAACTTAATTCGATATTTTGATTTGTGGTAATATTTTTCAATAATGCTAAAGTGTTTTTACTGGCATTTTTGATATATCCTGTTTGGACATTGCTTAAGGAGTCATATATTGCATATCCGGTCATGTCTAAAATGTTGTGTTTTAGAATGTGAGCAATGTTATCTTTTCTTTCAACAGTATATATAGGTTGGTTCCCTTTCATTGTTTCATGAAAAGATTTTACTTGTTCTTTGGTTGTACCAGGTAGGATTGCGTATTCGTAATCTTTGTTATTTGGATTGGTTCCGTGGTTTATCCAAGCAGAAGCATAGTTACCTTGGTTGATTTTTTTAGTGTTTTTATCTTTTGAGGTTTGTAGTTTTTTACTTAGCGTTATTTTTTGTCCTTTAGGGATGTAATATCCGTTACCTTGATTGTCATATAACCAAGAAGGATTATCAGTAGTTGTTTTGTCATTCAGGTATGGGAATGTATTTATACTGTTGTCGTTGTCAAGATAGATATTGTCATCAGTAGTGTTTAAGGTACTTTGAAAAATAACGGTTCTGGTGTCATTGCTGGTGTTATTATTTGAGATGTTAGACCCTAAATTGATGATAACATCTGGGAAGGCAAAGACTGATTTTTTTTGCAACAAAACTTCCGTCCATATTTTTACGAGCATTTTCTTTAAAATCAAATGAGAATACTCCAGATAGGTTACGGAAACTTACTTCTCCACAAAATGTTTTGGTAGAGCGTTCTAGGAATGATCCAGGAAGAGGACTTTCCAATTGGTCAATGGGTTTATAGATAATGGTTCCTCCTGGAATTAAGTTCCAATCGAATCCATTAGGGTTGTATCCACTAGCGGCATTACCACCATTTTTCATGATTTGAATGGTTTCGTATGAGAAATAACGGCCGTAACGATTTTCGGCGGCATAACATTCAGATGAAGTATTGTGTCTATTCTATCCTTTAATGGTAACTACAGTGTTATTCATACGGTGGAATTGTACTGCACCGTAGTTGGCGCTCCAATTTCCTACGGGGAATGTTTCAGGAGAGCTGTTGGAAAGTTTGTCATTGTTTCCAAATAATCGTAAATGATACCTGCCATTTGTTGATTTGGGCTGTTGTCAGAATCTGTGGTTGTGCCAGGTGTTCCGGCTAAGGCTAATGATAGATATCCGTCTTTGAAGGCTTGAATGTTTGGGCCAAATGGACTTCTTCCTGCTACACCTAATTTCCAATTGGTGTTGCACATATAATTGATAAGGTTAAAGGTGCGTAGGATGTTTTCGTGAGCTGTTTTGTCAATACTGAAATCTGTTTTAGAAATTAGGTAAACGGCATTGGCAATAGGGATTAAATCTACGACTGCATATGTTGGGTAGAACATAGCGTGATGGTATGGAGATCCGTTAATTTTGATGTTGTCCATAGTACCATTGGCTACGCTTAGCGCATTGTCATACCAAGCTTTTAAGGCTTTTAATGCTACGATTTTGTCTAAGTCATCTTCCATAGATAGTATGGTTGCGATAAAACCTGTAGAAGTGGTTAAATAAGTGTCCACATTTTCTCCTTTGGTTGCAATAGGAGAATATAATTTACCAATGGAATTAAGGTATACGAGCATTTTAGATGCAGTAGACCATAAGTTTTGAGTAATAAGTTCGTCTTTTAATAAAAATATAGCCAATGGAATATTTCGTAATCCATATCCTTCGTGTCCAGGTGTTCCAAAAGCAGTACCACTAACAAAACCTTGGTCAAATAAATGTTTTAAAAGGTTGATTCCTTTGTCTTTGCTAGCAGTATTATTATTTTTTTTGTAATCTATGGTGAAATCAAGGATGATATCGTCAATTGATTTATTCGTAATTACATTTTCATCATATAATGGTGACGTGCTACGGGTAGCGGGGTCGTCAATGCCTAAGACGGGTTTACCAGAGGTACTTCCGTCGTTTTGTATTTCGATACCAAAAGAGTCGTAAATGGTATTGATGCTGTTTAGGCGGCCGTTGCTTGGTGCAGGAACTTCCATGATAGCATTGAATACTCTTTTTGGAATTGTATTTAGTGAGTTGCGTTCACTGGTGCTAAGACTGATTCCTTTGTCAATATTTGGAGTTCTTTTAGAGTCGTTGTGAATTTGTAGCCAATCATCAGATCCGTTAGAGAAATCTTTGACAAAAGGAGTTTGGTCATCTGGCATTAATTGAGCCGATGCACCCGAGTATCCTCTAGCAAAACTTTCTCCAAAAGGTCCGAAATATAAACGATCAAAATATAAAGCTCCCTTTTCTGTATTAGGAGCAACAATTTCCATGGTGTTTAGATCTTTTAAATTTTTAGGTCCGTTCATGTCTAAGTCAAAACGTACCCACATAGAGCGTCATCCTTTGAAGTTTATGTTGTAATCAAAGGTGTATTGAGGGGTTCTGTTTGTACTTGATTTACTGTAAAAAATTAACACTGATTTTCTCATTAGAGGGGGTTTCGTTATAGCCCCATAATGTGATTTCTCCACATTGAATGTGTTAGAATAAGGTAAAGAGATATTAGGTAAGGTGTAGTTGATAAGAATATCATCAATGATATTCGAACGTGTAGATCCTGTAGCACCAGAACCTATGTATACAAAAGCGATATGAATTTTGTTGTTACCATAAGCGACTAAGTTAATAGGACCGTAATTAGATAGAGCTACTGTAGATGCTGGTAAAACAAGTGGATTGGCAGGTTTTGTGTATGGCAAATCAGTCCAAGTGGCTTCTGTTATTGGGTTTGAGGGATTGTAGTCTGTTGAGATTTTTATTTTAAATTCATTGGCTAGTCCATTATTCCCGTATTGATAACCATGTTTGAATGATAGTTGGACAGTAGAAATATTTGCTAAATCAATAGCTGGAGTAATTAACTATTTTTTCTTATAAGCACCAGTTCCAATATTTGTTTTTACAATTAAGGGCTTCATTTTTAACATTTTACTAATATGTAAGGAATTGTTGGTTTTATTTTTTTTAAGCAAATAAATAATGCAATTTTGCAGTCTGATTTTTCCCTTACTTTTTGGAAGGTTTTAAATCATCATTTTTAAATGAATTATTCAAGCTGTAAACCTACTTATGATGACAATTCAAGAGGCAATTAAAAAATATATTCTGGTTTTAGATGGTGCCATGGGAACCATGTTGCAACGTTATAATTTTTCCGAAGAAGATTTTCGAGGAGAACGTTTTAAGGATTTTCCACATCCTCTAAAAGGAAACAATGATTTGTTGTCTATTACCCAACCTCATGCTATTAAAGAAGTACATGCTAAATATTTTGAAGCAGGTGCTGATATTGTAGAGACCAATACCTTTTCTGGGACTACTATTGGTATGGCCGATTATCATTTAGAAGAGTATGTGTACGAATTGAATTATGAGTCGGCTAAATTGGCGCGTGAGGTAGCGGATGAATTCACGGCTAAGAATCCAGACAGACCTCGTTTTGTGGCGGGATCTATTGGTCCTACGAATAGAACAGCTAGTATGTCTCCAGATGTGAATGATCCGGGATATCGTGCTGTAACTTTTGATGAGTTGCGTATTGCTTACAAACAACAAGTGGAAGCACTTTTGGATGGAGGTTGTGACTTATTATTAGTAGAAACTATTTTTGATACGTTAAACGCCAAAGCAGCTTTGTTTGCTATTGAAGAAGTGAAAGAAGAACGTAATATAGATGTGCCTATCATGGTTTCTGGAACCATTACAGATGCATCGGGTCGTACCTTGTCTGGGCAAACGGTTGAAGCTTTCTTAATTTCTGTAGCTCACATTCCATTATTGAGTATTGGTTTTAATTGTGCACTTGGTGCCGATTTGTTACAACCGTACTTACAACGTTTGTCAACGCACACGGCTTTAAATATCTCAGCTCACCCTAACGCTGGGTTGCCTAATGCCTTTGGTGAATATGACCAAACGCCAGAAGAAATGCGTTTGCTAATCCGTAATTATTTAGAAAATAACTTAATCAATATTATTGGGGGTTGTTGTGGTACTACTCCAGATCATATTCGTTTAATTGCTGAAGAAGCTGCTAAATACCAACCTAGAACGTCTAATACTATCGCATAATGAAAGAAATGGAACCAAGAAAAAATCTAGAATTATCAGGTTTAGAACCGTTAATCATTACTCCCGATAGCGTATTTGTAAATGTTGGAGAACGTACCAACGTTACCGGTTCTCGTAAATTCTTACGTTTAATTCGTGAGGAAAAATATGATGAAGCGCTTAGTATAGCTCGTGACCAAGTAGAAGGTGGTGCTCAAATTATTGACATCAACATGGACGAGGGAATGTTAGATGGTGTGGCTGCCATGACTAAGTTCTTGAACTTAATTGCTGCCGAACCAGATATTGCTCGTGTGCCTATCATGATTGATAGTTCTAAATGGGAAATCATTGAAGCGGGTCTTAAAGTAGTACAAGGGAAAAGTGTAGTAAACTCAATCTCTTTGAAAGAAGGAGAAGAAGTGTTTATTCAACATGCTAAAACCATCAAACGTTATGGTGCGGCTGTAATTGTAATGGCTTTTGACGAAGTAGGTCAAGCGGATACGTATGACCGTCGTATTGAAATTTGTAAACGATCGTATGATATCTTAGTGAACAAAGTAAACTTTGCTCCCCAAGATATTATCTTCGATTTAAATATATTCCCTGTGGCAACAGGTATGGAAGAACACCGTTTGAACGCTCTAGATTTCTTTAGAGGGACCAAATGGGTTCGTGAAAATTTACCTCATGCTCATATTAGTGGAGGAGTAAGTAACGTGTCGTTCTCTTTTAGAGGTAACGATACATTGCGTGAAGCCATGCACTCAGTTTTCTTATACCATGCCATCAAGAACGGTATGACTATGGGAATTGTAAATCCTGAAATGTTAACAGTATATGACGATATTCCGAAGGATTTATTAGAACATATTGAAGACGTAATGTTAGACCGTCGTGACGATGCTGCAGAGCGTTTGTTAGAATTTGCAGAAAATGTAAAATCTGACGGTAAATCTACTGAGAAAGCCACAGAAGAATGGAGAGATTTACCTTTGCAAGAACGTTTGACTCACTCTCTGGTAAAAGGAATTGATACTTATATTGATATTGATGTTGAAGAAGCACGTCTATCCGTTGCCAAGCCAATTGAAGTTATTGAGGTGAACTTGATGACTGGTATGAATGTAGTAGGAGATTTATTTGGTAGTGGAAAAATGTTCCTTCCGCAAGTAATCAAATCGGCTCGTGTAATGAAAAAAGCCGTTGCTTATTTATTACCATTCATTGAAGCTGAAAAAGACAATACCTCTAGTTCTGCCGGAAAAGTATTAATGGCTACCGTAAAAGGAGATGTTCATGATATTGGAAAAAATATCGTTTCGGTAGTATTAGGATGTAATAATTACGAGATTATTGATTTAGGGGTAATGGTACCACCTGAAAAAATTATTGAAGCGGCTATTGAAAATAAAGTAGACATTATTGGACTGAGTGGTTTAATTACGCCTTCTCTTGATGAAATGGTTTATTTAGCCAAAGAATTAGAAAAAATAAATTCTGATATTCCTGTAATGATTGGTGGAGCTACAACTTCTCGTGCACACACGGCTGTAAAAATTGCTCCTCAATATTCAAATACCGTAGTTCACGTAAACGATGCTTCTAGGGCGGTTACCGTTGCAGGAAGTTTATTAAGTGCAACTGGGAAAGATGCCTATAAGCAAGGAATTAAAGAAGAATACGATGCCTTTAGAGAAGCTTTCTTAGGTCGTACTCGAGATAAAAACTTCTTGTCTATTGAAGACGCTCGTAAAAACAAATTACAATTAGATTGGGATAACTATACGCCAAGTAAACCAAACTTTGTTGGAACTAAAACCATCGAAGTGGAATTGGAAACGTTATTGCCTTATATAGATTGGACACCATTTTTCAGAACATGGGAATTGTTTGGTAAATATCCAGCGATTTTAACGGACGAAGTGGTAGGGGAACAAGCGACATCTGTTTTTTCCGATGCGCAAGAAATGATGAAAACCATTTTGGCTGAAAAGAAATTTACGGCGAAAGGTGTTTACGGAATTTTTCCAGCCAACCAAATCAATGATGACGATATCCAATTATATGATGAGAATGGTAAAGAATTGGAAGCATTCTTAACCTTACGTCAACAAGCACAAAAAACCAAAGGCGCACCAAATATTGCCTTATCAGATTTTATTGCTCCAAAAGATTCTCAAAAAACAGATTACATGGGAGCATTCTGTGTAACTACCGGTTTTGGTGTCGATGAATGGGCAGCCGAATTTGAGAAAAATATGGACGACTATAATTCAATTATGGTTAAAGCATTGGCTGATCGTTTTGCAGAAGCATTTGCAGAATATCTTCATGAAATAGTTCGTAAAGAAATTTGGGGATATGCAGCTGATGAAAATTTATCAAACGATGATTTAATTGCTGAAAGCTATAAAGGAATTCGTCCAGCTCCAGGATATCCATCATGTCCAGATCACTTAGAAAAACCAACTATCTGGAAAGTATTAGATGTTGAAAATCAAATTGGAGTAACCTTAACGGAAAGTATGGCTATGTGGCCTGCAGCCTCTGTTTCGGGTTATTATTTTGGAAACCCTGAAAGTAAATATTTTGGTTTAGGTAAAATTAAAGAAGACCAAGTAATAGATTACGCAAAACGTAGAAGTGTATCTACTGAAGTAGCTATGAAATGGTTAAATCCTAACATTGCAGATTAAGAAAAATGAAAGTTACTGATCATATTAAAAATGCCAACGGTAAAACGTTGTTCTCTTTTGAAATTGTTCCGCCTCAAAAAGGAACTAGTATCAATGATTTATACGTAAACATTGATCCATTAATGGAATTCAAACCACCTTTTATTGATGTGACTACTTCTCGTGAAGAGTATGTGTATATTGAAAAAGACGGGTTGTTTGACCGTAAAATCACTCGTATGCGTCCAGGTACTGTAGGTATCTGTGCTTCTATTCAGCATAAATATGGTGTAGATGCTATTCCGCACGTATTATGTGGTGGTTTCACTAAAGAAGAAACTGAGTATTTATTGGTAGATTGCCAATACTTAAATATTCATAATCTAGTGGCTTTACGTGGTGACCCTATGAAAGGCGAAAAGTATTTTGAACCAACACCAGGAGGAAATCACTATGCAGTCGATTTAGTTCGTCAGATTAAAGCAATGAACGAAGGGAAATTCCTTCACGGAGAATTACCAATTCAAAATGCTCCAGACTTCTGTATTGGAGTAGCAGGATATCCTGAGAAACATATTGAAGCGCCTAGTTTAGAAGCCGATTTAAAGCGTTTGAAAGAAAAAGTAGATGCTGGTGCGGATTACGTAGTAACGCAAATGTTTTTTGACAACCAACGTTACTTCAGATTTGTTGAAGCAGCTCGTGCTATTGGAATCAATGTGCCAATTATTCCGGGTATCAAACCAGTGTCTGTTAAACGTCATTTACAGTTATTGCCACAGGTTTTTTGGTTAGATATGCCAGCCGATTTGATTCAATCTATAGAACAAGCCAAAGACAATGCTGCGGTGCGTCAAATAGGAGTAGAATTTGCTATTCAACAATCTAAAGAATTAATAGAGTACGGTGCGCCTTGTGTTCACTACTATTCAATGGGTAAATCGGATAATATTTACCAAATTGCGAGTCAAGTATTTTAATAAAATAAAAAAAATCCCAACTTGTAAAAGTTGGGATTTTTTTATTTAGTAATTTCTTTAAATAATTGTTCTAGATTTTTGTTTTTCTGATTCATTTGAAGGGTTTTTAAACCATTTTGAGCAGCAAAATCAAAAACTGCAGGTCTCATATCTTTATCCGTATTAAAGGTTAATTCCCAAATCATATCATGGGTATTTTTGAATGAGCTAATATTTTCCAAACGAGCAATAAATTCTTCCTCAATTTTGTAGTCAAATTCTACTTCAATCGTTTGGGTATTGTTGTTGTCTTCAAGATAATTGATTTGTTTGTCAGCAACAATTTTTCCACTATTGATAATAATGACTCTATCACAAATAGCTTCTACCTCTTGCATAATATGAGTCGAAAGGAAGACCGTTTTGTCTTTTCCAATATTCTTAATCAAGTTTCTAATTTCAGACAATTGGTTTGGGTCTAATCCGGTGGTAGGTTCGTCCAAGATTAATACATCTGGATTGTGTAATAAAGCGTTGGCCAATCCCACACGTTGACGGTAACCTTTAGAAAGTTGGCCGATTTTTTTGTGTGCTTCTTTTTGTAGTCCCGTTAATTGAATTACTTCATTTATGCGAGTAGTAGCTACTTTATAAACAGAGGCATTGAATTCTAAATATTCTTTAACATACAATTCTAAATACAACGGATTATGTTCAGGAAGGTATCCAATAGACTGTTGTACGTTTTTGGTTTGCGTATTTACATCAAAACCATTTACAGTAGCAATTCCGTTATCGGCTTGTAAATAAGTAGTTAGGATTTTCATTAATGTTGATTTTCCTGCGCCGTTAGGGCCAAGGAAACCTACAATTTCACCTTTTTTTACAGAAAATGATACGTTGTTTAAGGCAGTTTGAGAACCGTATAGTTTGGAAATATTTTTTACTTCTATAGACATAGTCAATGGATTTTGGACAAAAATAATCAGAATTATGTCTTTTTGGATGTTTTTTTATGGATTAAAATGGCTTTTTTTTGTAAACGCCAAAAAATAGTTATATATTCGCATCCGAAAAGTTAAATTTCACTTTCGCACAGTACGTTATGGTGGCAAACCGATTTTATTTTACGTTTTTTAATTATTTCTTCTTTAGTGGGAGATAGGATTGTGCGTGGTTAATTGAAGCAATACAAGAAAACAAATTACACTATACAATCCTGATGCAAATCGGGATTTTTTTTTGAATATATGGCATTGAAATTGGCAATACAAGGGATCAAAGGATCATTTCATCATCAAGTTGCACAGGAGTATTACAATTGTGATTTAGATATTGATGAGTGCTTATCTTTTGAAGAATTGGTAGATAGTTTGCTTTCTGGAAAATCGACAGAAGCAGTGATGGCTATTGAAAATTCGATTGCAGGACCAATTATTCCTAATTATGCTTTAATAGACAAGAATGATTTGTACATCGTAGGAGAACATTATCTGGATATACACCAAAATATAATGGCGTTAGACGGTCAGTCTATTGAGGATATTCAGGAAGTAAGTTCGCATCCAATGGCTTTATTGCAGTGTATGGATTATTTAAAAAAATATCCACACATAAAAATTGTAGAGGATAAAGATACTGCCGAAACAGCAAGACGTATCCAACAACAACAAATTAAAGGTTTGGCGGCTATTGGAAGTAAAGCAGCATCAGAAATGTATGAGTTGCCAATTATTGCTCCAGAAATCCAAACCATTAAAAATAATATGACTCGTTTTGTGATTATCAAACGTCATGATGATTTTGTTCATGAAAGTTATATTAATAGAGCGTCAATTAAGTTTGAATTAAATCACAAGAGAGGAAGCTTAGCTGCTGTATTGAGTGTGATGAGTGATTGTAAATTAAACTTGACCAAAATTCAATCGTTGCCAAAAATTGAAACTCCTTGGAGATATTCATTTTTTGTAGATGTTACCTTTGAACAATATGAAGATTACGCAAAAGCGAAATCGTTAATAGAAATAATGGCCGAATCTTTTAAAGTATTGGGTGAATATAAAAACACAAAACCATGATTAAAACTGCAAAACGCTTAGATATTGTTGAAGAATATTATTTTTCATCAAAATTAAGAGAGGTGCGTCAATTGGCTGCCGATGGTGCTGCTATTATTAATATGGGAATTGGAAGTCCTGATTTAAAACCTTCTGCTCAAGTAATTGATGCCGTTCAGGTGGCTATGGATGATGTAAATGCGCATCAGTATCAAAGTTATCAGGGATTGCCAGAATTACGCCAGAGTGTAGCCGATTTTTATGACTATAATTTTGGTGTAAAAGTGAATCCAGCAAATGAAATTTTGCCATTAATGGGTTCTAAAGAAGGAATTATGCACATCTCTTTGGCGTATTTGAACGAAGGAGACCATGTGTTAATTCCAAACCCAGGGTATCCAACCTATACTTCTGTAACTAATTTAGTAGGAGCTGTTCCTGTTTATTATGATTTAAAAGAAGAGAATAATTGGGAACCTGATTTTGATGCGTTAGAAAAATTAGATTTATCTAAGGTAAAAATTATGTGGGTGGGTTACCCTCATATGCCTACAGGAGCAAGAGGTAGCTTAGAATTATTTGAAAAATTAATTGCTTTTGCTAAAAAGCATCAAATATTATTGGTCAATGATAATCCGTATAGCTTTATCTTAAATGATAATCCTATGAGTTTGTTACAAGTAGAAGGAGCTATGGACATTGCCTTAGAATTAAATTCATTGAGTAAAACCTTTAACATGGCCGGATGGCGTGTAGGAATGGTGATTGGTAAACCGGAGTTTATTGATGCTGTTTTAAAGGTGAAAAGTAATATGGATAGCGGAATGTTTTTTGGAATCCAAAAAGGTGCCATTGAGGCATTACGTAGTACCAAAGCATGGTTTGAGGAACAAAACGAAATCTACAAACGTCGTAGAGCTTTGACTTGTGAATTAGCTAAAAAATTAAATTGTGAAGTATATCAAGAAGGTGTTGGTCTTTTTGTTTGGGCAAAATTGCCTGAGGGAGAAGTTTCGTCGGAAGCATTTATTGATAAAATTTTACACGAAAAACACTTATTTATTACCCCAGGAACTATTTTTGGAAGTAATGGAGAAGGATATGTGAGATTTGCTTTGTGTGTTGAAGAAGAAAAAATTCAACAAGCAATCGATCGTTTTTAATATAATAATGACATGAAAGTATACGTAATTGGAATTGGATTAATTGGAGGTTCTCTGGTTTTGGATATTAAAGACAAATATCCAGAGGCAACTATTTATGGTATAGATACCAATCCCAATCACGTGGCGCAAGCAATAGAATTAGGAGTTATAGATCAAGAGGCGCAATTGTCAGATTTGTCAGAGGCAGATTTTGTAATTGTGTCTGTACCAGTTGATGTGTCCCTTCAATTATTACCTAAGGTATTAGATGAGGTAGGGGAACAAACGGTGGTATTTGATGTTGGTTCTACTAAATTCAATATTTGCCAAGCTGTAGAAAATCACCCTAAGAGACGCAATTTTTTAGCAGCTCACCCTATTGCCGGAACGGAATTTTCAGGACCATCGGCAGCTATTAAAGGATTATATTCTGGGAAAACAAATATTATATGTGAGGTAGAGAAAACAACTTTTAAGTTGCAAGAGCGTGCCTTACAGTTGTTTGCATCTATCGGAATGCGTATCCGTTACATGGATCCAAAATCTCACGACAAACATATTGCATATGTGTCACATTTGTCGCATATTAGTAGTTTCATGTTAGGGAAAACGGTAATCAACAAAGAAAAGGACGAGCAAGATATTTTTGATATGGCGGGTAGTGGTTTTGAAAGCACTGTTCGTTTAGCAAAAAGCTCTCCTGCGATGTGGACACCAATTTTTAAACAAAATAAAAAGCATGTTGTAAAAGCATTAGAAGAATATATCTTAAATTTGACGCAGTTTAAGGATTTGTTGCAAAATGATAATTTTGAAACTATATTTGAAGAAATGCACAATGTGAATAGAATCAAAGAAATATTAAACGGTATTAATACAAAAAAATAAAAGATCAATAAAATGGAAAACAGTAAAGAATTAAGAAGCTGGTTAGACGATTTCAAACTAACTCATCCGTTAGTAATTGCAGGTCCTTGTAGTGCAGAAACAGAAGAGCAAGTATTAAAAATTGCTCATGAATTAAAAGATTCAGATGTTAATGTATTTAGAGCAGGAATCTGGAAACCAAGAACGCGTCCAGGTGGATTTGAAGGTGTTGGAGAAATTGGTCTTAAATGGTTACAAAAAGCTAAAGCTGAAACAGGTTTATTAATGGGTACAGAGGTTGCTACTGCTGCTCACTGTAAATTAGCTTTAGAACATGATATTGATGTATTATGGGTAGGTGCTCGTACTACTGCTAACCCTTTTGCTGTGCAAGAAATTGCTGATACTTTAAAAGGAACTGATAAAATTGTTTTAATCAAAAACCCAGTAAACCCAGACTTAGCTTTATGGTTAGGTGGTGTTGAGCGTTTATACATGGCGGGTATCAAAAACTTAGGAGTAATTCATAGAGGTTTCTCTACTTACGAGAAAACTAAATACAGAAACATTCCTGAGTGGCAAATTGCTATCGAATTACAAAATAAATTCCCTGATTTACCATTAATCATTGACCCATCTCACATTACTGGAAAGAGAGATATGATTCTTGAAGTAACTCAAGAAGCGTTAGATTTAAACTATGATGGAATGATCATTGAAACGCATATTGATCCAGATAACGCTTGGTCTGATGCAGCTCAACAAGTTACTCCAGATGCTTTGAAACAAATTTTTAAAGACTTAAAAGTTCGTAAAAGTGATGATTCGACAGATGAGTATACTTCTAAAATGACTAAATTAAGAGCTAATATTGATGTTTTAGATCAAAACTTATTAGACTTATTAGGAAAAAGAATGAAAGTAGCTCAAGAAATTGGTCAAGTGAAAAAAGATGCTAACGTAGCTGTTTTACAAAATGACCGTTGGAATGAAATCTTAGAAAGAATGGTTGCTGAAGGTGCTAAAAGAGGATTGTCTGAAGAGTTTATTGTAAAAACTTTCAAAGCAGTTCACCAAGAAAGTATCACGCAACAAGAAAAAATTATCAACTCATAATTGATTATTTATTCTTCTTACTATATAAAGCCAGAAACACCGTTTCTGGCTTTTTTATTTTCTGTCGTTTTGTGTGTAAATTCTGTCAGTAAAACCGTAATTTTGAAGGCTTAATAGATTATTTAAATTCATGACAGGACTCGTATATAAATCTACAGGAAGTTGGTATGTAGTAAAATCAGAACAAGGTGATTTTATTGAATGCCGTATGAAAGGAAAACTGCGTACTAAAGGAATCAAAAGTACCAATCCTATTGCTGTAGGTGATATTGTTGAATATGATTTAGAAGAAACTTCCGATAAGGTGACTGGACTGATTCATGCTATCCATGATCGTAAAAACTATATTGTCCGTAAGTCAGTGAATTTATCTCATCAGTTGCATATCATTGCCTCTAATATTGATCGTGTATTCCTTTTAATTACTGTCGATAACCCTCCGACTACTTTTAGCTTTATCGATCGTTTCTTGGTGACTACTGAGGCCTATGGGATTGAAACTATTTTAGTTTTTAATAAAATAGATACCCTAAATGAACAAACCTTAGACGAACAGTTATACATGCAACATACGTATCAAGAAATTGGTTACCAATGTTTACGTGTGTCGTCTAAAGAAGAAAAAGGAATTGATCAAATCAAAGAATTAATGAAAGACAAAGTAAGTGTCTTTTCTGGTCATTCTGGAGTAGGGAAATCGACTTTAGTCAATGCTTTAGAGCCAGGATTAGATTTGAAAACAAAAAATATTTCAGAACAAAGTAAGCAGGGTCAACATACTACCACTTTTGCAGAAATGTATGACTTGTCTTTTGGTGCTAAAATTATTGACACTCCAGGTATCAAAGGTTTTGGAATTGTGAATATGGAACCTTCTGAGATAAGTGATTATTTTCCTGAATTCTTTAAACTTAAAGATCAATGTAAGTTTAATAACTGTTTGCATAAGGAAGAACCTCACTGTGCGGTTAAAAAAGCGTTAGAAAATGATGAAATAGCTTGGTCTAGATATAATTCGTATTTAAAAATCTTAGCGGGTGATGACGAACATTATCGTACCGATAACTATAACGAAGACCGAATTCAAAGCGATAAAACAAGAGAGAATTAATTCATGAGAGTCGTTATTCAACGCGTGAGTGAAGCCTCAGTGACAGTTAATGATGAGGTAGTTGCCAGTATCAATCAAGGATTGTTAGTTTTGGTAGGTATAGAAGATGCAGATACACAAGAAGATAGTAAATGGTTAGCGAGTAAAATAGTTGGATTACGAATCTTTTCGGACCAAAATGATTTAATGAATCTTTCTGTACAAGATGTTCAAGGCGATATTATAGTAGTGAGTCAATTCACGCTTCATGCTGCTACCAAAAAAGGAAACCGTCCTTCGTATATTAGAGCTTCAAAACCTGAATTTGCAATACCGATGTATGAATCTTTTATTACTGATATAGAAGTAGCTCTTGGTAAAAAAGTCCAAACAGGTATCTTTGGTGCTGATATGAAAGTTCGTTTGTTAAACGATGGTCCTGTTACCATTACTATTGACTCTAAAAGTAAAGAGTAATCATAAATTGTATTAAATGATATTTTTAATATGGTTAACTTAATACAAAATTGTCAATAAAGTACAAATATTAGTATTTGTTATTGTCAATAAAATACAAAAATAGTTAAATAAACAACGAATGTTTTTTTGTACTCGATACTTCATTTGAAGTATATTTCTAGTATGAAAAAGATGATATTATTTTGTTTATGGTTTTTTACAACCATTGCCTATTCTCAAGTATTAGTGTATCCAATTGCAAACATACCTGATTCTTTAAAACAAAATGCAAATGCTGTAATTAGAAATTATGAGTTAAGTATAGAAGTAAATTCTATTTCTAATATGGTTGTAAAAACTAGAAAAGTTGTTACTGTTTTTAATGAACAAGGTGCAAGTGCTGTTGATGCAAATGAAAGCTATAATTCCAAGCGTTTCATTAATTCAATGTTAGCACGAGTCTATGATGAAAGTGGAAAAGTAATTTCAAAACATAGTTTTGATGACTTTGTTGCGATGAGACAAGATACAGGTTCAACACTTTATTCTGACGAAAAAGTGTTGTCGTTAAATTATACACCGACTAAATATCCTTATACAATAGAGTTTTATAGTGAGGTAGAAACGTCTAATACTATTTCTGTAAATCAATGGGTTCCAATTAATGATTTTGGAATTAGTGTTCAAAGAGCCCATTTCAAAATTAAATTCCCTGAAAAAATAGGTTTGAAATTTAAAGAAATTAATTTTTCTAAATATCCTATTCAAACAATTTTAAATAATTCCAAAAATTTAGAATATCAAATGGACAATGTGTCCGCATTATCTTCAGAACCTTATGTATCATCACGAGTTGATGTCTTTCCAATTTTGAAAGTAGGTTTGATTAATTTTAGATATTATGGTAAAGAGGGGACAGCAACTTCATGGAAAGAATACGGAAAGTGGTTTAATGACAATATATTAAATGAAGTAGATGATTTATCTGAAATAACCAAAGCAGATATACGAGCAAAAGTTGGTACAGAAACAGATTTAGTAAAAAAAGCTAAAATAGTCTACCAATACATGCAAGATAAAACACGATATGTCAGTATTCAAATTGGGATAGGCGGTTTTCGTCCTATGTTAGCTAGTAAAGTTGATGAATTGGGTTATGGTGACTGTAAAGGATTAAGTAATTATACTAAAGCGTTATTGGCTGCTGTTGGTGTACCATCATATTTAACAGTTCTTTATGCAGGAGAACATAAGCGTGATTTTGAAACTGAATATTATGGTGATGAAGGTAACCATATGTTTCTATGTGTGCCTAATGGAAATCAAAATATTTGGTTAGAATGTACTAGTAATGAATTCCCTTTCGGATTTCTAGGTGACTTTACAGACGACCGTTTGGCATTGGTGATTAAACCCACAGGAGGAGAAATTATGAGAACTACAGCTTATGTAGACAAGCAAAATCCCGAAACCATAACAGGAAATTACTCCATTTCGGCAACCGGAGAACTAAATGCTCAGGTAGAAATGCGTACCAAAGGAATTCAGTTTGATTGTAATTTGCCCTTAATCAAAGCCGATAAAGAAAAACTCAATTTGCATTACCTTAAACGTTGGGATGATGTTAGAAATTTACGAATTGTAAACGCCTCTCTGAAAAAAGATTTTTCCAATTATGAAATTACCACAAACGTAGAAATGCAAGCGTCTAATTATGCAAATATCATGGGGAATAATATGGTGTTTGACGTAAATATTTTTAACAAAACAAAATTCTATTACCCTAAAGTAAAAAATAAAAAATTCCCCTTTGAAAACCAACGCGGAAGTTTTGATACCGACCAAATTACCATAACACTACCTCCAGGCTATAAAGTAGAATACCTCCCAGCTAAAGTAACCTTAGAAACTCAATTTGGAGAATATAAAGCTGAGCTAATCCCTCAAGCGCCTAATAAGCTTATTTACAAACGTGTGTTTTGGCTCAAAAAAGGAAAATACCAAGCCAATGACTATAACGCCTACAGAGAGTTTAGAGAAGAAGTGGCTAGAAATGACAACAATAAAATCGTATTAATAAAACAATAATATTCATGAAAATTAAATTCGCAACGTGTATCTGTTTCTTACTGAGCCTATTCTCTCACGCACAAGAAAATAAATTAGGAAAAGTAACCAAAGAAGAACTTTTAGAAACACGTTATCCATCAGATACAACCGCTTCTGCCGCTATTTTACTTAATAAAGGAAGAACATTCTTAACGTATAGTACCAAAAGTAATACGGCCGTTCATGAGTACGAAATGAAAATTAAAGTCTACAAAAAAGAAGGGTTATCTATGGGTAATCAAGAAATTTCTTTTCGTAGAGGATATGATGAAATTGAAGATGATCAAGTAAAAGTCTTAGAGGCGTATACCTATAATTTAGTAGACGGAAAAATTGTCAAAACAAAATTGTCTGATGATGCTATTTTTGAAAAAGAGGTAAGTCATAACCGTTTTAGAAAATCGTTTACCATGCCAAACGTAAAGGTTGGTTCTATAATTGAATTTAAATTTTTGAAAAAAGTAAACTATATTAATAGTTTTCCAGACTTTAAAGTACAATATGAAATTCCGGTTAAATATGCCGAATATCGCAGTGAGACTCCTGAGTTTTATTTATACAAATCACTTTTAAAAGGTTCATTGGTCCCGGAAATTGAAGAAGGTCACACCGTAAAAGTATCAGAAGTAACAGGTGCAGGATATGCCTTTCCTTATAATCAAGATTTTGTGATTTATAAATTTAAAGATGTACCCGCTTTACAAGAAGAAGCTTTTACAGATAATATTAATAATTATCGTTCTTTATTGTCTTTAGAATTAGAAAAAACAAGATTTTTAGTTCACAATTCAGATACCAATTATAAAGAGAAAGACTATTCTGTAACCTGGCAAGGTGTGGCAAAAAGTTTATATCAAAATAATTATTTCGGAGACCAATTAGCGGATTACAAACATATCGTTGAGGATGCGAAATCGTTAAATCTTACAGGAAAATCTGATTTAGAAAAAATTCAGGCCGTGTTTAAATATGTTCAAAATAGAATGACATGGGATGACTATTTAGGTATGTACACTACAAAAGGGGTGAAAAAAGCCTATGCAGATAAAACCGGAAATGTAGCAGAGATTAATTTTACCTTGATTATGATGTTACGTGAAGTTGGGGTAAGTGCCGAGCCAATTTTGACAAGTACCATATCTAATGGAGTTGTTTTATTCCCAACTAATGATGGGTTTGATTATGTAATTTGTGGGGCTCTAGTAGATAATAAGATGATATTATTAGATGCAACAAGAAAATTTACCACTTTAGATGTAATTCCTACCAATTTATTAAGTGGTGATGGACGTATGGTAACCGTAGAGCGTATGTCTGCTGGTGTAGATATGATGCCTAGAACCATGTCAAACAGAAATAATCGTTATACATTTTCATTAGATGCTACTGGAAATATTACCGGAAAAATCAAAAAAGAATACACCAATTATGAAGCTTTTGATTTTAGAGAAAAAAATCAAAAACAAGATCTTAAAAAATACCTTTCGGCCTTAGAGCACACCCTTCAAACCGAAGAAATCAAAGATTATGCTGTAGAGAATAAAGATACCAATTTTGATCTTCCGGTTCAAGAAAGTTTTAGTGTAGATATCAAAAAACAATGTGATGTTATTGGTAACAAAATTTATTTTAACCCATCCAATTTCTTGAGTTTAAAGAAAAATCCATTCGTGGCTCAAGAACGTAAATATCCTATGTTCTTTGGTTATCCATTAGAATCAAAAAACACATTTTTATTAGAAATTCCTGAAGGATATACGGTAGATTTTCTGCCTCAAGCCCTAAACTTATCAACAGGCGATGATATTGGTACACTTAAGTACAACGCTATTGATAGAGGAGGGATGCTAGAAATTAGTATGAGTTATAACATTAACTTAGGAATGGTTTCGGCAGATTATTATGATGTTGTAAAAGCTTTTTTTGACAAAATTATTGAAAAACAAAATGAACGTATTGTCCTTAAAAAAGGTTAATGTCTTATTCAATTCATGAACACACGTATTAAATATTTTATTTTTATAATTTTCCTGTTTCTTTACTTGCCTTTATTTTCTCAAGAAAGTGCATTAGGAAAAGTAACTATAGAGGAATTATTAGACAAACAATATGCTGCAGATACCACAGCCTCTGCAGCTATTTTAGTGAATAATTGTCAGCATTATATTGATAGTAATGTCGATGAAAAATTCCAATCAGTATATGAATATGAAGTCAAAATAAAAATTTATAAAAAAGAATCTCTAAATCTGGCCACTTTTCAGTTGCCGTATTTGAAGGAATTCGGCATGAAATATTATTCTACTTGGATTGAATTATTAGAGGCGAATACCTATAATTTAGTAGAAGGGAAGGTTCAAAAAACACCGTTTAACAAAAAAAGTATCATAGAGAAAGAGATAGATGATCATCACAAAACCATTCATCTTACACTTTCCAATGCCAAAGTAGGCTCGATACTAGAATTTAAATATATATACAAAACATTAAATATCTTTTCACCCCCTTTATTCAAAGTACAGTATGACCTTCCGGTACAAGTGGCTAATTATTATATGATGATTCCCGATGCTATAAAGTATAAAGCATTATTGTATGGCTATGATATTCCGAAAATTCAAGAAAGTAAACAAAAACAAAAATTTAGATTTCGTTCTCCGTTTACCGCTTGGTATACAAATGAATTGGAGGTGAATAGCGTTAATTATAGTTTTACGAACATTCCAGCTTTAAAAATTGAGCCATTTACAGATAATATCAACAATTATAGATCGTCAATTACCTTTGAATTAGAAAGTTTTACTCCAGTTAAGGATACTAAAAATTATGGTGAAATATATTATTATACATCCTCTTGGCCTACTGTAGCGTTGAGGTATTTTAAGGATACTGGTTTTGCAAAACAATTAGAATCAGTAGACTTCTTTTCTGAAGATTTGAGTTCTGTTTTGGAAAAGCCAACAACATCTATAGATAAAGCCAAAGCTATTTATAGTTTTTTGCAAAGCAAAATGAAGTTGGGCGGAGAATTTTCGTGTATTAGTTATAAAGGATTTCGTAATGCCTATATTGATAAAGTTGGAAACGTAGCCTCTATTAATGGACTTTTAGTGTCAATGTTACGCGCAGCTGGATTAAAAGCAAACCCAGTTTTAGTGAGTACTATAGGCAATGGTGTTGTTGTTTATCCGTCATTAGAGGGATTTAATTATTTATTATGTGGAGTTGAAATAGAAGGTAATATAACGTTGTTAGATGCATCAAATAAAAATCTTTCTTGGGGGCAAATTCCTCCTTTTGTGATGAATGGAGAAGGACGTTTGATTACTAAAGAGGGAAATTGTAATGCAATACCCTTACTGCCTAAAACTAACTCCACTACCAATACCCGATTTAATTTTTCTCTAGATGTTGCCGGAAATATTACAGGAAAAATTAAAAAAGAATATACCCATTTTGAAGCTTTTGATTTCAGAGAAAATAATCAAAAACAAGATCTTAAAAAATACCTTTCAGAATTAGAACATACACTTCAAACAGAAGAAATTAAAGATTATGCGGTAGAAAATAAAGACGCAAATTTTGATCTACCAGTCCAAGAAAGTTTTAGTGTAGATATCAAAAAACAGTGTGATGTTATTGGAAACAAAATTTATTTTAACCCGTCTAACTTCTTGAAACTAAAGAAAAATCCATTTATAACAGAAGACCGTAAATACCCGATTTTTTTCGGATATCCATTTGAGTCAAAAAATACTTTCTTAATAGAAATTCCAGAAGGCTATTCAGTAGATTTTCTTCCACAAACACTGAATTTATCAACAGGTGATGATATTGGGACACTTAAATACAGTGCGATTGATAGAGGTGGAATGGTTGAGGTAACTATGAGTTATAATATTAATCTAGGTATGGTGTCTGCAGATTATTATGATGTTTTAAAAGCTTTTTATGATAAAATAGTTGAAAAGCAAAACGAACGAATTGTATTTAAAAAAGGATAATGTTTTAAATCCAATATTTTGTAATTTAATAAAATCCCTAAGAATGAATAAATTTCAATTTTGAGGTTTTTCTGTTTTTAGAAAAATGTACTTTTGCTATCTGTTTTATAAAAAATAAAAAATATGAATTTACAAGGTGCACAATTAGACGTAGATAATTGGATTAAAGAACACGGCGTTCGTTACTTCAATGAATTGACCAATATGGCTCAATTAACAGAAGAAGTAGGGGAGGTGGCTAGAATAATTGCTAGACGCTATGGAGAACAATCTGAAAAGGAAAGCGATAAAGCCAAAGATTTAGGTGAAGAACTTGCCGATGTGGTTTTTGTTGTGCTGTGTTTAGCCAATCAAACCGGTATTGATTTACAAGCAGCTTTTGATAAAAAAATGGATTTAAAATCTATAAGAGATAAAGACCGTCATAAAAACAACGAAAAACTAAAGTAGTGTGATAATTACATACAGTCACTCAAGTGAGTTTGTGTATCTTTGTCGCTCTTGAATCATTATTCATAATATACCCATGAATTTATTATTACAATCATCTGAATATAATTTTAATTCAAGCATTAAAATTACAGGATCTAAAAGTGAAACTAATCGTTTGTTATTATTAAAAGCGTTGTTTCCAAATATTACCGTTCACAATACTTCTAACTCAGACGATAGTCAAGTAATGACTAAAGCCTTAACAGAAGGAAATACGTTAGTAGATATTCATCATGCTGGTACAGCAATGCGTTTCTTAACAGCCTATTTTGCCTTAGCTCAAGAGCAAGAAGTTGTTTTGACAGGATCTGCTCGTATGCAAGAACGTCCTATTAAAATTTTAGTAGATGCGTTACGTCAGTTAGGAGCTCAAATTTCTTATGAGAAAGAAGAAGGATATCCGCCTATTAGAATTAAAGGACAAAAAGTGTCTCAGAATAAAGTAACTATGGCGGCTAATGTAAGTAGTCAATACATCTCTGCTTTATTATTAGTAGCTTCTAGTTTAGAAAATGGAATTGAATTAAATCTAGAAGGAGAAATTACTTCTGTGCCATATATTCAAATGACATTAGCTTTATTGGCTGAGGTTGGTGTAAAAACTAGTTTTGAAGGAAATAAAATCACGGTTTTTCCTTCTCAAGTAACCAAAGAGGCTTTAGACTTAACGGTTGAATCAGATTGGAGTTCGGCTTCTTATTTCTTTAGTTTAGTAGCCTTATCTCAAAACGGACAAGTGACTATAAATAGTTATAAAGAAAATAGTTTACAAGGTGATTCTGCCTTAGTAGATATTTACAAAAAAATGGGAGTACTCTCTCAGTTTGATGGAACAGCCTTGATACTTACAAGAGATCAGAATTTTGTCCCTCAAACATTTGAATACGACTTAAATAATACCCCAGATATTGCACAGACCATTGCTGTAACCTGTTTAGGGTTAGGAATAGGATGTCACTTAACCGGTTTACATACCTTAAAAATTAAAGAAACGGATCGTTTAGAAGCGTTACGTATTGAGTTAACTAAATTAGGAGCGTCTATTTCGGTTACTAATGATACACTTACATTAGAACCATCGACGGTTATTAATGAAAATGTTCAAATTGGAACCTATAATGATCACCGTATGGCTATGGCTTTTGCTCCATTAGCATTACGTGTGCCAATTGAAATCCAAGATGCTGAGGTAGTTTCTAAATCATACCCTGATTTTTGGAACGATATGAAGCAAATTGGCTTTCAAATTGAAAATAAATAATTCGTAAGGCTCCTATTTTAGGGGCCTTTTTTAATTAAATGGTAAAATGCTTGACAAGGCCTACTTCACAATCGTATATTTGCACCTCAAAAGCATTTGCTATAAAAGTATAAATCAATCAGATTCATGAAATTATCAAATTTTAACTTCAACTTACCAAAAGAATTATTAGCAGAATTCCCTGCAGAAAATAGAGACGAAGCTCGTTTAATGGTAATCAATCGTAAAGAACAAACCATTGAACATAAAATGTTCAAAGACGTAATTGACTATTTTGATGATGGTGATGTGATGATTTTAAATAACACTAAAGTATTCCCAGCTCGTTTATACGGAAATAAAGAGAAGACTGGTGCTCGTATTGAAGTTTTCTTGTTAAGAGAATTAAATGCTGAACAACGTTTATGGGATGTGTTGGTAGATCCAGCTCGTAAAATTAGAATTGGAAACAAATTATACTTTGGTGACGACGACTCATTAGTAGCTGAGGTTATTGACAATACGACTTCTCGTGGACGTACATTACGTTTTTTATATGACGGTTCATACGAAGAATTTAGAGCTAAATTACAAGAGTTAGGAGAAACTCCTATCCCTAAATATATTAATAGAGAAGTAACTCCTGAAGATGCAGAGCGTTACCAAACTATTTATGCTAAAGAGGAAGGAGCTGTAGCGGCACCAACTGCTGGTTTACATTTCTCTAAGCATTTATTAAAAAGATTAGAAATCAAAGGGGTAAACTTTGCTGAGGTTACGCTTCACGTTGGTTTAGGAACTTTTAATCCTGTTGAGGTTGAAGATTTATCGAAACACAAAATGGATTCTGAAGAATTAAAAATCTCTGAAGACTGTTGTGATGTGGTAAATGCTGCTAAAGCAAATAAGAAAAAAGTTTGTGTAGTAGGTACTACTTCTATGCGAGCGGTTGAAAGTTCTGTTTCTTCTCAACGCACCTTAAATCCTTACGATGGATGGACTAATAAATTTATTTTCCCTCCATATGATTTTAGTATTGCAGATTGTATGATTACTAATTTTCATACTCCTAAATCTACTTTGTTAATGATGATTTCTGCTTTCTGTGGTCACGATTTGATGAAACGTGCCTATGATGAAGCTATAAAAGAAGAATATAAATTTTACTCTTACGGAGACGCAATGTTAATCATCTAATTCATAGAATAATTATAAATCCCGCTTTTGGCGGGATTTTTTTTGCTATAAATTGTCGTAAATTTAATTTCAAATCCTATAGCTATGAAAGTTTTAAAATCTGTCGGAATTGGAATTCTTGTTATTACTGTAATAGGTTTTGGTGGGTTTTATTTTTTGAAAAATAAATATTCCCCTCAGTATTCTGGTAATTTGGAATTGAGTAATTGTACTTCCAATAGTACGGTTGTGTATGATTCTTATGGAGTTCCGCATATAGAGGCAACGTCAGAACATGACGCCATGGTGGTATTAGGATATGTGCATGCTCAAGAACGATTATGGCAAATGGAACTCATGCGTAGGATTGCGCCGGGTAGGTTGTCGGAAATATTTGGTTCCAAAGCCCTTCAAACAGATAAGTATTTTTCTGTTTTAGGGATTCATGAAGCAAGTCTTAAAACCGTAAAGCAGTTAGATCATTCTAAAGCGTATTATCAACTGGCTCAAGCCTATTTGTCTGGAGTAAATCAATTTATTCAAAACGGAAAAACACCCTTAGAATTTGATTTGTTAGGAATTAAAAAAGAAAAATATTCTCTTGTAGACATCCATAACATTATCGGATTCATGGCTTTTAATTTTGCTATGGCGCCCAAAACAGATCCGTTACTTACAGAAATTCATAGCAAATTAGGGGCAAATTATCTTGTAGATTTAGGAATCATGCCTAATCAGTTGGGGATTCCTATTTCTAATACGTCAAATTCCAATATTCTTCCTTTAGCATTGGCAACTAATGATATTATGAAAATGCTTCCCGTAGCTCCATTTATAGGAAGTAATGCTTGGGTTTTAGGTCCTAAGATGACAAAGTCTGGTAAGGTAATTTTGGTCAATGATCCTCATATTGGTTTCTCTCAACCGGGAACTTGGTTTGAAGCCTATATTAAAACGCCTCAGCATGAGAATTATGGATTTTATATTGCAGGGGTTCCCTTTCCGCTTTTGGGACACAATTTCAATTATGCGTACGGAATTACCATGTTTGAAAATGATGACATGGATTTTTTTAGGGAAAAAATAAATCCGTCAAACCCAAACACCTACCATACCTCAAAGGGAGATTTTTCTTTTTTACTAAAAAATAAAACCATCAAAGTGAAAGATAGTGCTGATGTTCACTTTGAGTATCAAAGTACGGTACATGGCCCGGTTATGAATTCGGTATTGCCAATTTTGAAAACTAAAAATCCCATATCGTTATCTTGGATATATACCCAGTTTCCTAATTGTGTTTTGGAAGCAATGTATCAATTTGCGCATTCCAAATCGTCTAAAGAATTTAAACAAGCTGTTGCAATGGTTGCAGCGCCAGGTTTGAATCTTATGTATGGTGATGCTCAAGGCAATATTGCCAGATGGACTACAGGCAAACTGTATCGTTATAGGACTGACATTCAACCCAATCAAATATTAAATGGATTTGATGGAACCTTTGAGAGTAGGGAATTTCTAGATTTTGCTCAAAATCCGTCTTGTGAGAATCCCCAATCGGGATATGTTTATTCGGCTAATAATGCGTCTATTACGCAAGATGGAAAGTCGTATCCAGGTTATTATTTGCCAGATGATCGTGCCAATAGAATTCAGCAGATTCTAAATAAATCAACCAAATGGAAGGCTGTAGACATGGAAACTATGCTTTTAGATCATCAAAATAAGAAGTTGGTTGGAGTAGTTAAGACTTTACTTTCTAATTTAAAATCTAACGAATTATCAGATAATACAAAACAAGTAGTAAACGTATTGCGTGACTGGAAAGGTTTTCATAGTAGTTTTGATGTAGCTCCAACGGTGGTTCATACGTGGTTTTATTTTTTACTAAAAAACACCTTTTGTGATGAGTTAGGAGTTCAAGGATATAAAGCTTTTATTGATTCAAATTTGCCAATTACAGCAATACAACAAGTGATAGGGAATCCAAAATCACCATGGTGGGATAGTGTAATTACGAAAGGGAAAAAGGAGTCTGCTGCTGAAATTCAACGTAAATCATTTCACATGGCCTTACAGCATTTAGGGAATAAATTGGGGAATAACGTAGATAATTGGCAGTGGGGTAAAGTGCATACGGTTGAATATAAACATGCTTTGGGTATTAACGGATTTATGAAAATGTGTTTGCAAACGCCTACTATTTCTGTTAGCGGAGGCAATGAAGTTATCAATAATCAGTTTTTTGATTACAGTTCTCCAAACGAATTTAGGGTTTTGGGTGGGCCATCAACCAGACGAATTATTGACTTTTCTGCACTAGAAACCAGTAGGAGTATAGTTCCGTTAGGTCAATCAGGGTGGGTGTTTAGCCCTTATTTTGGGGATCAATTTGAGCTCTATAATCGTGGTTTTTTCAAGTGTATGGAATTTAATGCAAGAAATTCAATAAAAAAAAACAACATTTTAAATGTAACTACTAAATAATAAGAAGGTTGCGATAAAAAACCATAAAACGTTATCAAATTGATAATGCAGAAAGTTTGTAAAAATCGGGAGTTTGTAGTTTTTTTTTTTTTAAATACATTTTTACGTCTATATTTGTCTCAATAGCAATAAAAAAATGTTAAAAAAAATTAATTAAGTATTTTTAAATTTAAAAAAAATGGCAAACGTAAAAAAAGAAAACACTTCTAACGCTGGAGGTTTAAATTCAGGAGTAATTATTGCGATCTGTGTATTTATCGGAACGCTTATTTGGAAATTCATCATGGGAGCTGCTTCAAACTTTGAAGGAGGTAACCCAGAAACAGGTCACCCAATCAATACTTTAGGACAAGTATACAAAGGAGGATTTATCGTACCAGTATTATTAGGGATGTTCTTAATGGTATTAGTATTCTCAATCGAGAGATTTTTCGTGATCAACAAATCTGCTGGAACTGCTAAATTGGATGTTTTCATGAAGCAAGTTCAAGCACAAATCAAAGAAGGAAACATCGATGGAGCTTTACAAGCTTGTGACAAACAAAAAGGATCTGTTGCTAACGCTATCCGTTCTGCTTTAGTTAAGTACCAAGACGTGAAAAAAGAAGGATTCAACTCTGAGGAAGCTGCAGAAACAATCCACAAAGAAATTGAAGAAGCTACTGCTTTAGAAATGCCAATGTTAGAGAAAAACTTAACTATCGTTTCTACATTAGTATCTTTAGGAACATTAGGAGGGTTATTAGGAACTGTATCTGGTATGATCAAAGCGTTTGGTGCGTTAGCTTCTGCTGGAACTCCTGACCAAGCTGCTCTTGCAACAGGTATCTCTGAAGCCTTAATTAATACTGCAACAGGTATCTCTACTTCTGTATTAGCAATTATATCTTACAACTTCTTTACATCTAAAATTGATACATTAACATATTCAATTGATGAGGCTGCTGTAACAATTGTAAATACTTACAGAAAATTCAGAGGATTAAAATAATTCAATAATTTCAATAGTAGTATTGAATAATACCAAATATAAATGGCAGAATTAAATACAGGGAAGAAAAAATCAACAGCCATAGACATGACGGCTATGTGTGATGTTGCGTTCCTTTTGCTTACATTCTTTATCTTGACTGCTACAGCAAAAGTTCCAGAGGCATTACCTGTTGATACGCCATCATCTACTGTTCAAACCAAATTACCAGAAAGTGACTTAGCTACTATTTCTATTGGTGACAAAGGAAAAGTATTCTTTGATCTAAAAGGTAGAGAACTACGTGTAAGAACCCTTGAGTTAATGGGTGATAAATACGGAGTGGAATTTACAGAAGATGAGAAAACAAAATTTTCTATCATGGAAGATTTTGGAGTGCCAATTGCGAACATGAAACAAATCATCGCAATGAAATCTGCTGAACGTATGAAAGCAGGACAACCAGGAATTCCAAAAGACTCAACAGACAACCAATTAAAAGAATGGTTATTGAATGCTCGTAGAGCAAACATTGACATTGCTGATAAAGAACTTGAAATTGCAATTAAAGGTGACGCTAAAGAGCAATACCCATCTATCAAAAAAGTAATGGATATCTTGCAAGATCAAAAAATCAACAACTTTAGTTTGGTTACAGGTCTAAGAGGGAAAGATTTTTAATAAAAAATAAAAGCACACTATAAATGGCTGAATTAAATACAGACGGCGGTGGTGGAAAAGGAAAAAAAGTAAGAAGTAAAAAGCAAAATTCCAAAGTAGATTTAACTGCGATGGTTGACTTAGCCTTCTTATTGATTACCTTCTTCATGTTGACAACAACTTTGTCAAAACCTCAATCGATGAGTTTAGGTTTGCCAGATAAGGAAGATAAGAACGAACCACAAAGTAATATCAAAGTAGATGAAAATCGTACAATGACTATTCTTTTAGGGAAAGATAATAAAGTAGTTTATTATGTTGGTTTAGTGAATTCTCCTATCGAAGCACCTAAAACAATGGACTACGGGAAAAAAGGAATCCGTACAAGTCTATTGTCAAGAAAACAAAAAGTATTAGATTATACTGGAGATAAAGAGAAAGGAATGATTGTAATTATCAAACCAAGTAAAGAATCTACGTATAGAAATCTAGTTGATATTCTTGATGAGATGGCAATTGTGAATGTTCCAACCTATGCAATTGTAAATGATTTTACTCCTGAGGAGAAAAAATTATTAGTAGACAAGATTTAATTTGTTGAATTACGAAAACCTAATCGCTAAGAATTATGAAATTAGATATATTTAGATCCCAATGGATTGACCTAGTTTTTGAAGGGCGTAACCACTTATACGGAGCGTATGAGTTGCGTAAAACCAACACAAAAACAACGTTTAGAGCCTTATTCGTTGGGGGGGTTTTGTTTTCTTTAGGTGTTGCAGCACCAGTAATTTTGAACAATTTACCAGACTCATCTGAAGATGAGATGGTATTAGACCAAAAAATTACAGCGGTAAAATTACCACCTAAGAAAGAACAAGAGAAACCAAAAGAAAATCTTCCACCACCACCACCACCAGCACCACGTGTGGATCAAATTAAATTTGTGAAGCCAGTTGTTGCTAAAGCAGAAGAGGTGACAGAAGAAATTGCCAAAATTGTTGACATTAAAGACAAACAAATTGGTAAAGAGAACCTAAAAGGTAACGAAGACGCTGCTCTTACAGTAAATGAACCAGTAGGGACAGGACCTGTTACTGCTGCTGTTGTTGAAGAAGATAATAGTGTTTACTCTACAAGTGGAGTTGAACAATCTGCAGAACCTAAAGGTGGTATGGATAAATTTTACCAATTTGTGGTAAATAACTTTACTCCACCAGATGAACCAGGTTTGAATGGTCAAATCTCTTTGTCTTTCGTTGTTGAAAAAGATGGTTCTTTGACAGATATTAAAGTCTTAAGAGACGTTGGTTTTGGAACTGGTAAAGAAGCGATTCGTGTTTTGAAAAAAGCACCGAAGTGGAATCCAGGAGAAAATAACGGTAAGCCAGTTAGACAAAGTTATACATTACCTATTAAGGTAGTAACTCCGAACGAATAATGTTGGGTGATACACTAAATAGAATTAAGAAAAAATCGCTCAAAGAGCGGTTTTTTCTTGTTTTAGGTATTCTCTTTCTCCTAATGTATGTGGTTTTAGGATTATGTTTTATCTTTATCCCAAAACTACCTTTTGCCATATCTTTTGAAGGAAGAATAGCCTTTGGTTCCCTATTGATAATTTATGCAATAGTTCGTTTTTTTAGAATGATTAACTCTCAATAATATGCGTACAACTTCTCTGTTATTTTCGGTTTTATTTTTGTCTTTCATTTCTTGTAACAAGAACAATCAGGCAGACTCTCAGACTATCTTAAAGGGTAATGTAGATTTACTAGTAGACGAAACCATTTTTCCCTTAATTGAGGATCAAGTAATGGTTTTTGAAAGTACCTATCCAGCCCACATCAAACAAGTAGTTGTCTCAGAAGCAGAATGCTTAAAGAAACTATATGATGGTAAACAAGATCTTGCTGTACTTTCTAGAGATTTAACCTCAAAAGAAACCAAATATTTTACAGAGAAACATATTATTCCACGTGTTACTCCTATTGCAACAGATGCTATTGCGTTTATTGCAAATAAATCTAGAAACACAAGCTCAATTTCTGTTCAAGATATTATTAATGTATTACAAGGAAAATCAACACCTAACATTAAAGGTTTAGTGTTTGATAATCCAAATTCAAGTACTACAAGATATTTAATGGAATTGGCCAAAGTTTCTCAATTACCTCCTCAACAGGTATTCTCTTTTGAGAAAAATAAAGATGTTATCAATTTTGTTTCAAGAAATGAAGGAATGATTGGTGTAGTTGGATTTAATTGGATTACGCAGCCAGATCCAGAGTTTCAATCAAGTATTGAAAAACTTAAATTATTGGCTGTTCAAGGTGTAGGAAGAAATGACGTTATTGAACCTTCACAAAATAATATTGCAGAAGAGACATATCCTTTGACACGTTCAATTTATATTGTAAATTGCCAAGGTGGTACTGGTTTAGGTATGGGGTTTTCTTCATTTGTAGCGGGAGATATAGGACAAAGAATTGTGTTGAAATCAGGTTTACTTCCTTATAAAATGCCAGGAAGAAAGATTTCTGCTCGTTCGGAAGTATTAAAAAATAAATAATTACAATTAAAAATGAATAAATTAGTTTCTTATAGTGTTTTAGCACTTGCTTTTGCGGGAGTTGCATCTGCTCAAGATATCAACCAAGCTAAAGTGGCTTTCCAAGGAGAGCAATTTGAAAAAACAAAACAAATCTTAAAAAGCGTTCTTAAAGCTCGTCCAAATGACGGTGAAGCTTCTTTCTTATTAGGGAATGTTTATTTAAAACAACAATACCAAGATTCTGCTGCTGTAGCTTTCAATGCAGGGAATAATCCAAAATGGAAAAATATTGGTTTATTACAGTTGGCTTTAGAGAAAAAAAATACTGCAGAAGCAACAGCTCTTGGAGCAGCTCTTCAAAAAGACTTGAAGAAAAAAGACATCCAAGATCAAATTAGTTTTGCACGTGCTTACATGAATCCAGTAAACCCGGATTATGCTAAAGCCGTTGCTATTACACAAGAATTAAAAAATCTTTACCCAGAAGATGCTAATGTGTTAGTAGCTTACGGAGATGCTCAATTTGGAGCAGGAGATAGAGGCGCTGCAGCTGGAGCTTACAAATCAGCTATTTCTATTGACGAGAAAAATGCTACTGCCAAAATTCAACGTGCGGTATTAATGCGTGGTGCTAAAAATTTCGATTTAGCATTACAATACTTAAACGAAGTTATTACAGCTAACCCAACTTACGGTCCTGCTTATAGAGAATTAGCAGAAACTCATTACCACATTGGTAGAAATTTACCTTCTCGTGAAGCTCAAAGTTTTAAGGCAGCTATTGAAAGCTATAACAAATACATGGAAAATACAGACTTCTCTGTAGCCTCTCGTTTACGTTACGCCGATTTCTTAGTATTCACTAAGAACTATGCTCAATTAGAAGTTGAAGCTCAAAAATTGAAATCATTAGGAAAATCTGCAGGAAAAGTAGATCGTTACTTAGCCGTTGCTGCTTTTGAAAAAGGAGATTTAGAAACCGTAAACACATTATTATCTTCGTTTACTGCTAATCCAGATAACAGAATCCTTCCAAATGATTATTTCATGTTAGGAAAAGCCAAAGTAGCTAAAAGTATCACTCCTCAAGGAGTAATTACCAACCCTACAGAAGTTGCTGCTGGTTTAGAATTAATCAAAAAATCAGTAGGTTTAGAGCCATTAATTGTAAATGAAATTAATGATTTTGGAAAAAAAATCAACGGATTAAAAGCATACAAAACGGCTGCTGATATTTTTGAAATTGGAGCAGCTGTTGCAGATTCTAAAAACTTCTTAGACGATAACTTGTTCTTAGGTTTAACGCAATACCTAACAAACTTCAAGAAAGAAGCAAAAGATTTAGATAAAGTAGGTTTACAAAAAGCCGATACTGCCTTGGCGAATGTTATTGAAAAAGCACCAACTTACCAAGATGCTTATATCTTTAAAGCAAAAGTAAATATTTTAACAGGGAATGAGACTGGAGCTGTTAAAGCATACAACGACTATATTACTGTTGTTACTGCTAAAGGAGCTACAGAATTAGAAAAACCTGCTGTGAAAACTAAATTTGTAGAATGTTATAACTATTTAGGAGCTGTTGCTGTTGCTACTGATAAAGTAAAGGCAAAAGAATTATTTGCTAAAACGTTAGCTTTAGACCCTGTAAATAAATATGCTTTAGATTCTTTAAAGCAAATTAAATAATCCCTTATAGGAAAATATATATTTAAAGCCAGTGAATTTCACTGGCTTTTCTTTTATATCTAACTTCAAAGCCTTTCCGTATCAAATTACTATATTTGTGCTCTAAAAATAAATCAATGCTATCAAAAGAGATACAACTACAAGTAGATAAAGGGTTAATGTTACCTTTAATGGAAGAATTTTACACCATTCAAGGCGAAGGTTGTCATACCGGTACAGCGGCTTACTTTATTAGAATTGGAGGTTGTGATGTGGGTTGTCATTGGTGTGATGTTAAAGAAAGCTGGAATGCGGATTTACATCCGCCTACGCATGTAGATACAATTGTGACTAATGCAACTTCGTATTCAGATACCATTGTCGTGACGGGAGGAGAACCTTTAACGTGGGATATGGGCTATTTAACCCAGTCATTAAAGGATAAAGGTGCTAAAGTACATATAGAAACTTCTGGAGCTTATCCGTTATCGGGTACGTGGGATTGGATTTGTCTTTCTCCAAAGAAAACGAAATTACCTACACTAGATGTCTACGCTGCTGCACATGAATTAAAGGTGATTATTTATAATCAACACGATTTTATTTTTGCGGAAGAACAAGCTGCTTTAGTAAATGAAAATGCAGTTTTATTTCTGCAATCCGAATGGAGTGTGCGTGAGAAAATGATGCCTCTAATTGTTGATTATGTAATGAAACACCCCAAATGGCGTATTTCATTACAAACTCATAAGTATTTAAATATACCGTAATTTATACAGATAGTTTTGCTAAATAATCAAAGTGCTCCCCTTCAAGGAGCATTTCGCATTTTAAACCATTAGCAAACGCAGCATTTTGGAGTGTATTGTAATCTAAATATAACCACGGAAATTCTTCTTCCTTTTCGTTTTTATAGGATATGGTAAACGTTAATTCCCCGTAATAATCATCTCCAGGAATCCATTTTCCTCCGTCTTCAGTATCATCAAACATATAGATAATATCTGATGAATCTATTAAAATTTGTCCGCCAGGATTCAATAACGATTTTAATTTTTCTAAATACTTATCAATAGATTTCATGTTCTGAAAAATTCCTGTCCCATTCATTAATAATAAAATGGTGTCAAATGTTCCAGTATTAATATCCAATACATTTTGAACAATAACTTTTTTAAGACCACGTAGTTTGCAAGCTTCTATAGCATTTGTTGAAATATCAATTGCGGTAACTTCAAACTTTTTTTCTTCTAAATACATACTATGGCTACCTGCACCACAGCCTACGTCTAATATTTTTCCAACACATAAGTCTAATGCCTTTTGTTCTATTTTAGGCATGTCTTTGTAGTTTCTAAATAAATAGGCTACACTCATTTCATCGGCTTCTGAAATTGAGGTTTCAGTAATTAAATCTTGTGGATTATTATTCGTTTGGTAGTCTAAAATGGCTTTTCCAAATAAGTCTTTCATTAAAAATGGGTTTTAGATTTCTAATGCAATTCAAAATACTTTAGCTTTGTATAAAAGCGAATAATTTTGAAAAAAGTATTAGAAGGCTTACATAAGTTGGCCAAAGATAAGCATAACGAGAACAAAAAGTATTTTGATAAACTGAAAAAGAAAGCACCAAAAGATTTGGACTATATTATGCAAGATTTGCATGATAAAGAATTTCAAAAAACAGATTGTTTAACGTGTGCTAATTGTTGTAAAACCACCGGTCCATTATTTACCTCTGCCGATGTGGAGCGTATTGCAAAGTATTTTAAACAAAAGCCCCAACAATTTATTGATCAGTATTTACGTGTAGACGAGGATAATGATTATGTATTGCAGTCGGTACCGTGTACTTTTCTTGATAATGAAAATTATTGTATGATTTACGATGTTCGTCCTAAGGCCTGTAGAGAATTTCCTCATATGGATAGAAAGAAAGTATATCAAATTGCAAATTTGACTTTGAAAAATGTAGCCATCTGTCCTGCAGCATATAATATTGTAGAGGAAATGAAAAAGAAAATGCCTTTGTAGAATGCTAAAAAAGACGAAACAAGTATTGACTAAAATAGGGAACTTCCAAACTCTCGGAATTGAGAGTAAGATAGAGATGCGTCGTGCCCAAGTATTTAATTATTGTATTATAATTGAATGTGGTATTTTATTGGTCAACAGTATTCGTCATTTTATTAGAGGAAGTTATACCAGTGTAGCGGTTGTATTATTATCCATTTTCTTTTTGTTATATATATATGCTTCTGCTATAATAAAAAGGAAAAATAAATACACCTCCTCCATATTCTGGGAAAGTAAAGATGGAATTCCTACAAAAAAGTGGACTATTTTTCACAGACCTTAAGCCACTATATTTAAATTGTTATTAATTGATTTTTGATGTTCCAAAATAGTTAAATTATTTAATTGTTTATGCCTTCTAGTTGTATTGTAAAAACCTTCTATGTATTCAAAAACAGATAATTCAGCCTCTTTTCTAGTCTGATACTTATTCTGATATATTAGCTCTACTTTTAAAGTTTTAAAAAAACTTTCAGCAACT
>JAFMOD010001944.1:0-32102 GCA_019802435.1 Corydoras maculifer
GTTATTTGCACATGATTCAGAGTCATGTATAACATTAAACAGATACATATATACATACACATAGAGTGTGAAATACACCCATGTGCAAGAAATCAGTGGCTATATATCTTCACATTTACACTGTGTCAAAACATGTACCAAGGTCTATCACTGGTACAATACAAAAACAGAAAGCAATACAAACAACTGTGTGGTCCAACAAAAAAATATATGTTCATTGAGCATTTTTTTCCTGTGATCTGTGTAACTGGTGAGAGGAAACAAGTACTGTTTTCCTATACAAATACATGAGAAGGTTATGTATGCGGCAAACTGCAGGCACTCAGCTGGCATCATGTCGAGATGAAGATGACGCCTCAGGAGGTCCAAAAGCGTGTGCAGTCACTGTGAGTATTAAAGTTGTGACATAAAAGTGGATGACAGTACATAACTATAGGTACATAATTAAACATACTCATTCTGGGTTCCTATTAAAGCGTCACGGGTCAGTTTGAAGAATTCAAAATATGCTGAATATAAACTTTAAATGTGACATTATTAATAACAGTCAGCTTTAAAAAGCCTGCAGGCTGAAAATGTGTAATTTGCTGAAGCATGTTTAAGCCGGCGTGCTAACAATAGTGGCAAATTTAGGTCAGTGATTAAATTTTAGAATCAGAAAACATGATCCAACAGGATGACCTGTAGTGGTGCACATTAATTCATATACTAAATGTAATCCTGATTTCAGGTTTTTGATCGGTATGCATGAAAAACTTGCATGAAGGTACAGCACCCGTCAAAAGTTTTATCGTTTTCATAAAAGTGTCTGCTAAATGACTAAATGTAAATGTAAAGATGGACTTAGTAGTTCATCAGTTTGTGGACTACAGTACATACTGTGTACGTCCCCTTAACTGTGTTCTCTAATAGTCAGGACCCCATTAGTACTAATACTAAACTGTAAAACTACCCATAAGTCCATTATCATGGAAATAGACAATAAAAGCAATAATATTATTAGTCTGTTAAAAATTATTATTTACGTATTGATGTTGATAAAAGCTTTTGGCAAAAATATAGTGTAGATATAGTAAAGAAATGTAAATTTAACAGCAGCTCAAAAAGTCCATCACAAACCCTCTACTGGAGCTATCCCTAAAATGTATCCTTAAATAGCTAACTAAAGAAAAAAAAATTCCCCTGAAGAAAAGTAAAAAAAAATCACTGATAACTGACTAAGCTGAAAGAACATGACAAAAGACGGAATAAATCATCATAACACTTTAGCCGATGTGGAGTACTGCTCTTGTGGAAGGCAGGGGAGGTTAAAGTGCATTGGATGCCTACAGACATGCCACACAGACTGCCATCTGTGAAAAATCCTCAGTGGCTCACAGAAAAGTTCTCCAGCTGGCAGCCCCTCGCTCTGTTTGAGACCCAGCCATTATTCTGTGTTCTGTGTTTCTTCTACCAAAAGTCTTCTGGCTGGGGTTCAGATCCAGCGTTGGTATTTTATTAACCAAAACCCCCTCAATGTATGAATCTATGCCAATAAAACAACAGATAGCATGTGGCATGGCATAAAGCTGTCTTGCCGTCTATTATAGCTACATGGGTTCCATTTATGAGGTCTGAAACTGATGTCCGGATGGCTTGCTAATTGCAGTAATAACATCAAAACAAACAAAAATAAATGAGATATCACAAATCTGGCCAACAACAAATATATATTGTAATATTAAGATGCTGAAGCTAAACAGAATGGCCAAATTTTGAAAAAATATATACTCTATACATCTATACTCTATAATTACTAAGTAATTTAAACAGAATTTAACTTAATTAGATACTTAAATGCAATTCTGTAGTAAGACAGCCTTTTACATCTAGAAAAATATGACACTATGATCACTATTGTTTAGTCTGTTTGTTCAGTTACACCTGTGGCAGTGTAGAGAATAAAGCACAGCAGCATATGGCTCCCAGATTAACAGATTAGCTCATGAACGGAGGAGACACTGGAGCATCAGACTAATCTGCAGCAACAATACTGATTCAACAAACTCCTTTACTATAAGTTTTTTATTCTATAGTCAGTTTTAGAATGTAAAAGTTTTCTCTACTCTCATATCACCGCCTAAAATACGATTCATTAGTTCTTAAACAGAAGGTTTCTTTTGCTGTTGCAGCATTTATGGACCTTGCTTTGTGGGTATTAGGACACAAAGAGGCTGGAACAGAAAAGGGCCTTCCCCAAACTATTTCCCCAAACATACAAATGCACCCGTGACAATGAGATTGAATGAATCACCTGATCGCAATGATTAGGCGGAATGTCCTGTAATTTTTTTTCACACAAACCTTTATTTTATTTTTTAACCATAAAAACAAAGCAAATATGAAGTGATTCATTACATAAACTTATATGTATTATTAAAGCAAATATAAAAAATGACGCAGTCATACAGCACAGTCAAAAAAAGATGGGGCAGGGGCGTGTTCAGCATTGAGTCACGTCACAAATCAGATATTTTCACAAATCGCACTTTAAAAACGTTGAAAAATGATTTACCCTGATCATTGGGGCTTATAATTTTTGCTATTTAGTGTTAGTGAGTATTTAAGTTATACATAAGGTTAGGTTTAAAACGTTAATAACCGTGTACGGAACACGGACAGCGCACGCCTCCGTCCAGGTGCGTGTGGGTGGGAATGGGGGGTCACTAAACTCCGGACACGTAGGCTGGTGCTCATGCGCGGACTTACCTTCGGGAAACGGGTTCGGCTGAACGACGTGCAGAAAGGCGCGCATCATGTTGAAAAGCAGCCCGATCGCGCCGGGTTCATAGTACGCTACGGTCTCATAAACTCCGGCGGGCACGAAGCCGAAATCTAAGGTTGCCATGGCGACAGGAGGAGCCGCACCGCAAGCCAGGCTACCGCAGCAGAGGAGCAGCGCGAGCCCCGGGCTCCACATTGCGCGCGCACGCCGACGGACAGGTGCGCTTTGTCTGGACTCTCGAGCGGATCGCGGGGATCACAGAGCGCGTCCCGGACGCGAGGACGAGGACGACACGCAGGCGGCGGTCACGTCGTGGTGTCGGCGGGACGACGCATGACGAAGCTGGTATCAGCCGTCGCAGTCTCTCTGTAACCTTCAGTGTATCGAGCACCTCTGCACCACCGATCTCTCTCACTCTCTCTCTCTCGCCGTGTGAACGCCGAGTGCGTGCGAGGCGCGCATCCGAATGCGCGCATCCGGCTCCTGAAGCGCATCTAAGCCTGCCCTCTTTCGGCAGAAAAGGGAAATGTACCTAAATGAATTTCTTTATAAATTTAAAAACAAAAGGGTGTAATAAATCACTGTGGTGTAACCATCGTGGAGTCAATACAAAAGGAACCCAAGACAGTAAAAAGAAGTGATAACAGACATGAGAGGGGAAAAGACATCTGGAGGGGAAATGGCTGTCATAGTGATGGTGAGTGACCGATAAAGGACAGTGGACGTCCTCCATAAGGAGATTAAGCTTCTAAAGCCCAACAGCAAGTGGTGATTAGATAGAACCTCCCTGAAGGTCACGGGGTACCGGTGATGTGTCTTGAAAGAGCGTGGCTGAGCAAGTTTTGATGAAATACTGCAGTTGATTTATTTGATTACTGAATAATATTAAATAAAAAAGAAATACACTATACAAAAATGAAAGAATAAATGCCATCATATTTCATGCGATTGCCTCATTGGAGAATATGTGGGAGTTTTTGGGTAGTCATTATAAAGAGCATTGGTCACACCAGGGATGACATCAGGGACACTTTAGCACCAGGGAACCTGTCTTACGATCTATATTCCAGTTCATCCCACTGTGCAGGTCAATGATGTTCTTTCAAACTCAAGCACATTTTACAAACTGTGAATTGTGCCTTGGAGCAGTTACAATGAAAGAAAAACTATACCTCTCCAAATTGCTTCAACAAAATTGGAAGCCTTCCCTTATTTAAAATGGATAGATATGTCTTTCATTTAATTATTTCTGTGGGATGATAAAAACTCAGTGGTTTATTTACAGCCCTTTCCCTCTGAACCATGTTTAATAATGTGGTCGGTTTTTGTTTAATAATGTGGTCGGATTTTATTGCAGATGAAATAAAAAAAACCTTCAAGACAAAGTAACAAATACGTTTTATTAATTATTTCAAATTAGAAAGCCTTCAAACCACAAGACTTTCTCACATTGCTGGTGTAATGGCACATAAAAATAAAATAAACACCCATCAGGATAAGAGGCAGAAGACAACATCAGTCAGGCTCAATTCTCACTCAGGGCATCAGTAAAAAAAAAAAAAGAAACCAGATTCTAACCAGTTGGTTCATGTGCATGGGCTCTATTCAGAAACTGATTTAATTAACGAGTAGTAATTATAAGATTTATAATTAGAGCTGCACATTTCTGGAAAAAAGATCACACTAATATACCCTCACCGGTCACTTTATTAGGTACTCTTGCTCTCCCTGTGTATTATTTTAGTTTCACATACAGACAATATTACAGATGTTGCTCCCTACAGTTTATTCCCTTTACTTAGTTCTTTAATTAGAGAAACCAACACTTAATTTTTTAGGTTGTAAACCATTTTTAGCACTGCAGTTTCACTGATTCGGTAGTGGTGGCACCAAGTTGTTGTTGCACTGGTGTGAGTAGATCAGGTACAGTTTATTTAAACACCTCTGCTGTGTCTGATCTAATTGTATCAGCAAAAGACACCAACATACCACCGCTATGTCATTGGCAATATAGTGCTATTACCCAAATAGTATTTGCTCTGTGAGGTTTCTAACCTATATGATGAGAAATAGATAAACAGTCTATATTTCAAGATCTACAAAGTGCATCTAAATGGGAAGTGAAATTAATAATATGAACTGTGAGAGAATTAACAACGTGTACCCGATGAAGTATCCAGTAAATGTACATTAATGATCTATTTGATACAGTTGTTTTAGGTCCCTGGTCTTAGGAAGCCAGACTGTGTATACAGACAAAGGAAAAATTATCATTGAACTTCTCAATGAACAAATTGTCAAACATGTAAAATAAATTAATTCATCTATATACAACTTCATTTATTATTACAACAGATAAATTATTGCCTGGAAACAAAAGCACCATCTTTATAATGTATTACAAAATAATTTAAAAACACAGCAATAAAGGTGAATGATTTCTAAAGCTGGATGTTCAGAAGTATGATGTAAGGCAGGCAGAGGGAGGATCTAATGATGTACAGTATGATAATGTACCTAAACTGCTGGACAAATTTACTATAGAATGTGAAAGAGGCTATTTTTAATTAATAGTCTGTTTAGACCTAAAGATCTATAATTAGGACTAGAAAATGATTCAGAATATCAGTGGTCCATAAATTGATCTACACAGAGTTTCAAATAATATTTCTTTGGATAATAAAAATATCAATGATCACTAAAATACATTCAGCAAGATGTTTCAGCAAATTTATGCCATACATTGTGCTGTTAAGACATTTGTTTAATGGACATGTGGCTTTCTTTAAATAATGAATAACACTTGCCACATCACACCAAAGTATTTGTAATTTTTAAATAATTGAAATAAAAAAAAATGCACAGGTAGATTTGACCCATTCGAACTCTATAATTAATTTAAAGGTATCTTTTAAAGGCTCTATTAGGAGAAAGGGAATGTAGGGGACAGGACTTCCCTGAAGCAGTCTCATGTACTTTTGTGCAGGTAAACCTGAAAGTTCTGTTAAAAGGTGACAACATGGAATGTTTTACACTTATATTAAGAAAAGCCCTACTCTAACGTTCAAGCTACTTCTTTAATTACCTCCAGAGGGCATGTGACCAGCAGCAAGTCGCTTACATATTAAACCATGGGGCATTGTTGGGCTTTAAAGAACTCAAACTGCAACAGCCCAACAAACTGCAAGTTTTGAATTCCAACATGTAAATGCACAATAGATTAAAAACACTGTCATTTCTGTTAAAAGTGCATTGGTTTACCCATCATTGGTGGATGGGAAGAAATTGATTCTCGAAAATCGTTCTAAGGAATGTCAAAATAGAGCAAAGACTCAGTGAGGACCCATTCATATGACTGAGCAGCCAATGGGCAACAGATTTTCTTTACTCAGCTTACCCTCTGTATTTTCACGCGTCTCTTCTTTTCCTGTCAGTTTTTATAGTATACGGTTTCCACAGAGGGTAAAGCGATCGATCTCCAGCAGGTCTTTCTTTTGTGTTCTGTGTTTCAGCTCAGTAGCAGGTGGAGACTCATTGAGAACCTCCTCTGATTTGGCCGGTGTTATTCGTACAGGCTCTAAGGTTTCTGAACGTACAGGAGTAACTAGAACTGGAGGGAAAGAGTCTGGAGTACGTAAGGGTTCAGGTTGCTTTGTGATGAAGGGAGTGAAGTTCTGGGACTTTGGCTCCTCTGAGAATATGCAAATTGGGACACAATTTAGGGTATTTAGATCCTTTAACTCTAAAAACAATTCTCAAGTTACCTGCTGATGGTGGAGGCGTGGCATTGCTGGGTGGGCTGGGCTTTTCTTTCGGTGCAGGAGTCCTGGGTTTATCAAACAGCTTCCCCTCCATGTTAGCCTCTTTGACATAATGACATGATTTACCCAGCAGCACTATACTGTTCAACACCTTGAGTGAGATCATTCTGCAAAAATCATAAAAAACACCAAGATAAGATACAAGTACAGTGACTTTTGAAATCAGTTCAGGACCAGTACTAATGTGTTTAGAAGGTACGATCCGAAAATCAATCTTATCCAATTCTGCCAGGCTTTCATATTTCAAAAGGATGCAGTTCCTCAACAGCTGTTTGTAGAACAGAACTGATTTTTTGTATTGCCTTGAAACTACACGATTTTCCTCAGTGAGCAATTTCAGAATAAGCCTAAAAAATATTACCCGAGGTAGAAGAGAAACAGAATGACTGATGAGAGTGCTCCCTGAATCTTCACTGAGCTCATCACCACACGGATCAGCTAAAAAGAACACAATGAGCAGTTTACGTAGATGATTTCCTGAGGGGATTACACTGCGTAGCTAATTTTTGGTTGGTGATCTTTGCAGTCTAAGCCAATAAAGGATCAACTTCCAACCCCTCACTGGAACCCAGATAAATGGGAAAATAGAGCCTATTAAAAAAACAGCTGTAAATCTTTACAAACTATATTTAGTTCAATTAAAATTTGTCAATCCCTTAAGTTAATAAGGTATATTTAAAACTAATTTAACTATAATTCAGAAAAATAAAAAAAGGGAAATGTAGATTCTCACCAATACAGCCAGAGGCAGGGGGATAAAGCCCATTCGACGCGCTACCGAGTCACTGTAGTCTGTGTAAGCCTGTTCAAGCCAAACCAGAAAACATAAAAGTCTGCTCCATTGAATATAAAACCAAACCTGACTAAACACTGAATCTAAAAAACACTCACATACTGCTGCCGGCTGCTTACAAGCTCAAAGGCCAAGCTGGCTTTATATTCTCTGTAGACCTGCAGACACATGAGGGCAAAATAAATATGACTTAATCCGTAGGATGCGTGTGGGAAAGTTATTTTAGTGATGCCCTGATACCTCGTTTTATCAAACCAAGTACAAGAATTCACAATTAACAGACGTTATTGTTGGGAGATGTTCTTCACTTGTGTTACACATACACCATAATGCCTGTTACGGGGGGTTAGAGCAATATATATATATATATATATATATATATATATATATATATATATATATATATATATATATATATATATATGAAATTTTACTTATTTAAAAAAAGTCTATGCCCTGTAGAATTTGCATGTTCTCCATGTGTCTATATAGGTTTCCTACAGTGACTAGTGACCTACAAGTAATCCAACTTGATGGTTAAGGTTAAAGCATTCAGGTTGGTAGGTGAGCTGGTGATACACTCCCCCTTCCCTGCATGCCTTCTGACCAGCATACATTTATTTAAAAAATGAATAGCTAGAATTCATTCTGCAGTAAACTTCTACAAGTACTTACATCTGCAGTGAGATCATTAAATTTGGTGATAAAAGCATGTTTTACAACGTCCACAGCGATTTCAGATGCCACCACCATCAAGACGTCAGGGAACAGAACCCACAAATGCTCTGAAATCAGATGGCAGAGTGGGTTGCTTTGAATGGAAAGAAAAAGCCATGAAATGTTTATTAAATACGAATAAAACTATATACACAATTAGTTAGTTACAGGTTTTGATTTAATTTAATCAGCAGTTTTAACAGGACTTTACAGCATTTTCATGATGAAAGCTTAAAAATCTGACCTGAATTCCAGGAAAACTGCTCCATGTTCCTCAGGCACACAATGAGCAACAGGACACAGTTAGTAAAACGTTCCTTAATGTCTGCAGGGTATAAAGCAGCAACAGTTCAATATTTGGACACTCACATGTCAACAATGGAAACAATGCATGTGACACTAAGAGTTCAGAATCTGCTTATCAAGGACTCTCTAAATGAGGCAGCTGTAGAACTAGGGGAAGGATTCTGTAGTTGCTTGGCTGAGGGCAGAGTGTGTGAGTGGAAATTGAATAGTGGGAGAAAAGAAGCTGATTACACCAGCGTTGAATGAAGGCAAACAAACTATTCTACAGCCTGTCAGCATCACTGTGTATGTTATCAGCAAAAGCTCGAGAGCTCAGATCAAAAGAGAGAGGGAACTGAGAAAGTGAATCATGATCACAGGGTTAATTCGAGTTTTTTTTTCCTGTCACGGGACAGAAGGTTTTGTGGATTCAAGTTTATGGAAATTTGATAAGTTTTTACTGTTTATGTGATTACTGTTTTATGACTTAAATCCTTTACTAGAACAAGGTATGATCACAAAATCAGATGGCAGATAATTTTCAAGTAATACTATTTAAATATTCTCTCAAGTGTGTTGAGACAAATCTGAGCTTAAAAAACTTTTTTTTTTTTTTTACAGTTGTCAATTTAACATACCGCTATTAGACATCTGAAAGAGATTATTCTTCTCAAACTTCTTAAAAACGCTTCCTTTGATCTCCACAAACTGTAACGAATAGAAAATAAATAAATAAGTAAAATTAACAAAAGCATTAACTGACAGTTAATATGCACCCACAGGTCACTTTATTGAGTATACCACCTTATTTCTACCTTTATTGTCCATTTCATCAGCTCCACTTACCATATAGATGGGCTTTGTAGTACCACAATTACAGATGGTAGTCTATCTGTTTCTTTATATACTTTGTTAATTTACTCTCAATCCATTATTACATTATAACCCTTATTAAACAAAACAGGAATCCCAATATTACATCAAAATTTGTTATATAATTAATGCAATTCTATCCCAATAAAAGTGTTACTTATTTATTAATATTTTTTTCTTATTTTAAACCAATATATCCAATAACAACACAAACTGCAGTGTTTCTGCTTCCTTACATTGTTGGACATCATGATGGTGAGCAGAGATTTGTTGTGCGAGTTGAAGGCCACGTTTAGGGTGGAGGCCTGAACCATGATGAGGATCGCATGAAGAACTGAAACATATGCTGAGGAAAAGTTCTCTGATCATAACCATTGATAAAATCATGTCTGTATGTACATTTTTCCACTGTACTAAATACTGATGATCAGTGGAACACAAGGATACAGACATAGAGGACGGCCATGATGAAATGGGGAATGACTCCAATGTGAGCTCTTTTCCTGGACTTTGGCTCGGTGGCGGTCCAGTATAGTGCATCCAAAATGTCCTGGCCAAAGGATGAAAAGAGCCGGTCTGCTACCTTTTAAAATATGAAGATATGAAGAAATATGAAGAAATACAGTGTTTGAATAATTAATAAATACAGTGTTTGAATAATTAATGAGGCTACATGTAACATGCCTTTTGAAATGAAGGTAATGTCACAGAACATTCATTCATTCATTATCTCCCGCTTATCCTCTATTAGGGTCGCGGTGGGGTTCCCCATGCCCATCCACGGGAGAACGTCTCGGGCGCTGGGCAGATAGACCCAGGACAGGGCGCCAATCCATCGCTGGGCACACACTCACTCACACAGACACACTCTATATGGGGCAATTTTGAGAATTCAATTAACTTGATCCATGTTTTTGGACTGTGGGAGGAAACCAGAGAACCCCACGCAGACACGGGGAGAACATGGAAACTCCACCCAGATGGGGATTCGAACCGGGAACCCCTAGCGCTGAGAGGCGAACGTGCTAACCACTAAGCCACCGTGCCTGTCACAGAACACTATAATATAAATCTTATTAAACACATAGAACAGAATGATGTGATGTTTTTATTGGAGGCCAAATCCTGCCCATAAAACAAAACTAAAAAACTGTAAAAAAACAACAAAAAAAAAACAGTTCTTCTACTGTACAACTTTATAGAACATGCATAAAATCATAAGGACTTTAAAATAAACTTAACTCCAAGGACTAAATGCAACACATTATATAATGTAACAAATGTTGAATTAGTCTAAAACAATAGCATGTAAGCTTGATGTACTGTGCACCTCCAGCATGTTGTAGATAATGTAGAGTTTGATGACGGACTGCCCTCTGATTAGATGGTACATCATTGCATAATCTACGTAATGCATCATGGAGCAGGACAGCAGCATGATTAACCCCTTCAGCAGGTCACACACTTGAGCTGGCTGCAGAAACCGAGAGCTGCTGAGAGAACAAAGAAATAAATACAACAAACATCAGATAATTGGAAATTTCTCACCAAGTAAGTAGGTAAGATACCTAGGGAGTCTAACGAACAGGCAGAAATAGAAGGGCAGGGACAAATTTTGGGAAATGAGAAGATCCGGGCATGCAGTGTGTCAGAATTGCAATGCCCTGGTTATTAGTACTTAAGGAAGCTTATATTAAGAACATGTGCTAAATCATTAATGGCATTTTGTTTTATAATCTAAACCAGAAAGTGAAGAAGTCTAACAAATAAATGACTCTCTAGAGGACTGAAACCATGCATGCTGAGTACAGTCTCAGGACCTTTTCTTCATCATTTTAATTCTACGTCTTTTACGGATAAGATGCTGCTTTTGGTGCACATGACAGTTTTGTCAGTGGACCTTATTAGTCTGACAGCAAGCTGATGCTTTAACATTAAATGAGGTCTTCTAACTGCAGGATATTAATGACATGCAGAAGAACCTCTAAAATGAAACATTAAAGTTAATGACTGTGTAACCCAGATAAAAATAAATACACCACAGAATTAAAAGTATGAACACGTCACCATAGTGTATACTCTTACTGGCTACTTAATCAAATACAGCTCATTGTTTATACACCTAGTGTTCATTTTATCAGCTTTACTTACCATAAAAATTCACTTCGAATTCTAAAATTTGAGACTGTAGTCAGTCTGTATTATTCTGACACTGTTTCGGTGTTGGATAGCAATGCATTAACAAAACCTGGTGGTGATGTGTTAGTGTGCATTGCTCTGGTGTGAGTGGATGAAACCCAGCAGTGCTGCTGCATATGAGATTGCAAGTCATCTTATTTGTAACTTATGTAAATTATCATATAGAGCACCTTCCATACTCATAACAACCTTTAACATTCAATGACTAAGTGGTCAATAAGACCGAACTGATAGTATTTTCTACCAAATCCAAAATTTTCATGAATCCACCATTGTCTTAATGGGTACAGTCCTGCTGAAGGAGTTCAAATGGTCTGAAAAGAGCTCTAGATGGCACTTCATGATACAATTTTTAAAAAGTACAAATATTTAATGAAGAACAAGACAGAAATGAGTTGGTTGGCATATGATAAATGGGTGAACTTATGGATTTAATGTGGCATGGGTAAGCTTCCTACCTGCTCCTTCTGCAAAATGGGCACACATGTGCCCTGAGAAAATAAAGAATGAAAGGAAAACATCATATTAGGGCTTTTCTACTAAAAACTAAAATAAACGGTGTGTGCTTATTAAACAAAAACACAGTAATTCATGTGTACATATACTTATATTTCTTATATTTGATTACTTCCTGATTAAATCCAAGTCCTGCATTTTTCAAATCAATTTCAAAGCAGTAGATGAATGTGTGTGTGTGTGTTACCTGAGGCCGCAGCAGGGTATGGTCAGTAGTTTTAGGAATGCGAGCAGGGTTCGAAGGGGAAGTAATGTGAACACATAGAGAAATGCATCGAGACACAGGAAAGATCCGAACATCATGAGCTGAGACAGGAGAAAACTTTCATTAGTTTTAATGTTTACTGTTTAATTCCAACACAATTTTAAACATTAAACTCAGCTTACAGGTTCAATTCGCCATCTAGTGGTAAAAACGCTACAGCTGCACTTAGATTTGTATTTTCAAAATAAGAAATAAATAAAAAAAATAAGCCAACCCTCCTCCAAACTCAAAAAAAATGGAGTTTAAGAAAATTTATTTTATACCTCTTTTGTCCTGAATTTCAAAAAGAAATCAGAATCACCTTCTCTAACTCTTTGGGTATCCTCATGCAGGTGTAGACTCTCTCTCTGCGTTCAGTGTACTTGGCCTCGTTGTGTTCCAGGAAGTAGCCTCTGGTTAGCTCAGCACACATAAACTTCATCAGAGATGGTTCTTTTGTATCCTCCAGATCTGTGCAAGAAAAGCAACAACACTGTGTATTAAAGGGCCATTTCATAAGACAAGAGGAGCGAATGTGGAAACAGGCGAGTGTTAGCCTGCTGAAATATTAAACCAATGCTTTTAGGTTTAAGTTAAATTACAGTGTTTTTAAAACAGATGTGAACATGGTGCAGAATTGAATCATTATCTCCCGCTTATCCTCTATTAGGGTCGCGGTGGGGTTCCCCATGCCCATCCAGGGGAGAACGTCTCGGGCGCTGGGCAGATTGACCCAGGACAGGGCGCCAATCCATCGCTGGGCACACAATCACTCACACAAACACACTCTATAGGGGGCAATTCGGAGAATTCAATTGACTTGATCCATGTTTTTGGACTGTGGGAGGAAACCGGAAAACCCACGCAGACACGGGGAGAACATGGAAACTCCACCCAGATGGGGATTCGAACCGGGAATCCCTAGCGCTGAGAGGCGAACGTGCTAACCACTAAGCCACCGTGCCGCCGACTTCGCTCCAAAATAACTTAAATATCACTTTCATTTAGAGTGGTGGGTTGAATATTTTTTTGCAATGTCAAACTCAAAATGCCTTTTCTTGATTTGCCATTGCACTTCCATTGTGTTTGGTCGTTTGGGTTTACTAAAACCAAGTTTTCGCCATACTATTTGCTGCAATTTCTGTAAAAAATGGCAATCTGAAGCCGTCTTTTCTATGCTGATTTGATAATACTAACATCCATCTATCCATCCATTATCATCTGCTTTATACTATATTAGGGTTGCGGTGGTGGTGGTGGTGGGGGGTTCCCCATGCCCATCCAGGGGAGAGCGTCTCATGCGCTGGGCAGATACACCCAGGACAGGGGGGCAATGCACACACTCACACACACACACTATATAGGGCAATATGGAGAATTCAATCAACTTGGTCAATGTTTTTGGACTGTGGGAGAGAACCGGAGAACCTGGAGGAAACCCAAGCCGACACGGAGAGAACATGGAAACTCCACCCAGATTGGGATTCGTACCGGGAATCCCTAGCGCTGAGAGGAGAACGTGCTAACCACTAAGCCAACGTCCGTCCCCCCAATACTAACAGGATGTGTGTAAACAGGTTAAAAGCCTAAAAATATAAAAGCCTAAAAAAATTATTAACCCTGGTAGATCTCGATGACCTGTCCAATGGAAAAGTAGATCTCGGGCCAGAAAAGTGTGGGCACCCCTGGTTTAGGAGGTGTGTCACAATACTTCTGCCCATTGTGTAATTCTCAGTTTTCCTGAGGTTAGATTTATTGATAGCCCGAACTTTCTGCTACTTTACATATACAATTCAAAAATAATAAAAAAAAAAACAAACAATCTCTTACATGCCACTGAATAAACTTTACTGAACAAACCGCATTGCTTGAGTTTATAGAATATATTGGTAAGATCCACAGCTCAACTAATTAATTCATTCATTCATTATCTCCCGCTTTATCCTCTATTAGGGTCGCGGTGGGGTTCCCCATGCCCATCCAGGGGAGAACATCACGGGCACAGGGCAGAAAGACCCAGGACAGGGCGCCAATCCATCGCTGGGCACACACTCACTCACTCAAACACACTCTATATGGGGAAATTTTTGAGAATTCAATTGACCTTGATCCATGTTTTTGGACTGTGGGAGGAAACCGGAGAACCCGGAGGAAACCCACGCAGACACGGGGAGAACATGGAAACTCCACCCAGATGGGGATTCGAACCACTAAGCCACCGTGCCGCCTTAACTAATTAATTGTTGAATAATTTATAAAATGAAACAAAATCATAAAAACTTTAAGGCCACAGTAATAAGGCTTTAACTTTACTTTATTTAGACAAGCCAAATATTAATGACAGATTACTGAGCTGAAGCATTTGAATCAGATGTTGGGCTGAATGAAGCAGCTGAGGGGAGCAGTGGGGTCAGCAGCAGCAGAATGAACAGCTGCTCAGAAAGTGAGGCTCTGCGGAGTGAAGCTGATTCAGATGCTGAAACTCACCTGAGAGCCCGGCTTTCTCCTCTTTACTGCAGCGTCTATCATAAAACCCCAGCGTCTCCGTCCTGTCTGACACCGCACCGGCTGTCCCGCTTCTCCTGGTCTCTCTCCAGGAGAACGGCATCCTCTCCGCTTTCTCATTTTCTGTCACTCTGCCACACGGAGAGTCCGCCATCTTTACTGTCTCCTATAACTGTATTGAACAAACCCGTTTTCCGTCATAAACCCGCCAAAAATAAGCGCGATGGGAGACCTTTGGCCAATCAACGGACAGAAACTGTTTTGGTTTTGGTTGGCCAGCCAATCCTAGCAAAAAAGAGGCGGGCGATATCGAAATGCTGGTGGTGTACGGGGTGCGACGTCATCAACACGCAGAAAGGACTAAATGTATTTTACTCGCAATTATTTTAAATTTAAACTAACAAGTATTCAAAAATATTAATTTGTATTTATTTTACTTAATATTGCAATTGATTTTAATAAGTTATTTAGCGTGTAATAACATTTTGTTTATAACGCACATTTCATATTACATTATACTTTCTTTTGGGAGTCAAATAAATATATTTTTGTAAATATTAATTATATAATGTCTTGTAGCACATCATATGGAAATATGCAATAATACGTTTCTTGTCGTTTTATCTGTGTATATACTTTTGAAACAGATGCAAAAAAATAATTTGGTGCACCTCTTTCTACAATCATTTATCACTTTGTATTTAGGGGATAAATATTAAAGGTCTATGATTTTGTTAATCCTTGTATTTTGCTCCCTAATGATAAGGAACACTTGATAGCAGGTACCGTCTTGAATTATTCATAGCGCTGCAGTAACACTTATGTCCACAAGATGGCACAACAAACTGCGTATAAAAAATCTTAACGTTTGGGCAGATTATAGAAACAATGAACCAGAGTGGCTCACAAATAAAACTCCCTACATTGTTACAATTTACTTTATAACACTATAACACTATTTTACAAAGATAATTATAATAAACAATATGATTTTTCTTACTCTCTAGAACTAAAGACAGCAACGAGGGACATCGTACCCACCATTAATACAAACTGTAAATGTTTAACTGAACAGTAATGCTTTAAAGTAAGAGTTAATTTCACCATTGGTTAGGTTTCGAATTTATGAAGTGTTTTAACATATTATAGTAAAAAAAACATTTTAAATCAGAATAGACAGGTAAAAAGACAAACATCCTGAAGGTCTAAGCACATTTTATTGGCACACAAAATTGCAAAGCATACATACAAGACTTTGGATATGACACGAAAACATCTCTGCTAAATATCTTACAAACAGTGCAGAGTTCTAATAAGAGAATATCAGGAGAGAAGACCTCTGAGAACTGCCGAATTTCTTTTTCATGGTCTAAATACATAACCTTAAATAAATGAACCAAAGAAATGAAATATAAATGCGATTTGTCTGAATGTATAGCAGTCTGTTTAATCATCATCATCATCATCATTTTGCTTCTTCAGGCTTTAGTCACTGAGTTCTTTGTTCTTAATTTGGTTAAAAAAGTCAAATAAATTACACATCATTAAGGAATATTTGCAGCCAAACATTCAATGTAATTTAATGAAATGAGCCCTAATACATAGAGATGGAAGAAATTATAAAATGATATAACACTGACATCATCAAGTTTCCCACATTATATATCAATAGAAGGTCATCAGATTTTAATATTACCTTTTTTCAACTCATTGTTTAATTTAATTCAGTCTATTTAAATTTTGACACATTTACACTACATGGACAAAATTCTTGGGACACCTATACATTATACATATTAAAGCTTATATGGCATCTCATTATAAATTGTTTCTCCTTTTATAGATTTTCTTGAATGGCATTTTACAATATTTTGTGGTGTGTCTGGGAATTTTTGGCAAAACATTTATGAGGTCAGACACTGATGTCACCGTGAATCACCGTGGTAAATAAAAGCAATTTAGATACGGGTGACTTAGAGCCAATTCACTTTAAATCCATGTTTTTGGACTGTGAAAGGAAGCCTGAGAAAAACCCACATGGACACGGGGAGAATATGTAAACTCCACCCAGATGGGGATTCAAACCTGGATCCCCAGCACTGAAAGGCAGATGCACTAAGCACTATGCCCCCATGCTGCTCGTGTTGGAAATAAAATGCAAATAAGTGCATACTGTATACCTGACATTAACCTCAAGAGGGACAGACAGGGAGAGTTAAAAGGTCTGATTATGATGCATAGTGAAATTGACCAAACATTCACACTCATCCTCAATACCAACCTCATCCAAATATTAAATGTTTTCAATTAAACTTTAGTAATAAATCCTTTAGTAGAATGCAGCATGGAAGTGGGACTTTAAAATCACTTACTTAAACAGGAACAAGCGTCCTGTAAATCAAACTAAATAGAGCTACTATAATAAATGAGGTTCCCCGGTCATCGATGGGTTCCACCCAGGAGACTGTGTCTTTATGTACACGCAGAAAAAACTCAAACATGACGTGAAATTAAACAACGACAGTTTACAGATATTAAAATATCATGCAGCAACATGTTTACAAGCCAATCAAGAAAGAGGTCATTAAAGGGATACAGAGAAGAATTCAACCAATTATGTTTTTCCTTAATGTGCCATTTAAGTCCCAGACCTGATGATTAAACTACGATGAGATCACGGAATATTCACAAATCCTTAGAAATGACACGATAAGACCCAGAAACAAAAATGTGGTCACAGGTGCAAACAATTCGGAAAGGTTTTACCGCCCTCAGCAAGACAGGGCCCGTCTTCAGAGAAACATGTTACTGTACGGAACAGCACGTTCAACAGATGCCAGGTGATGTAGGGCTATCTTGTGACTTGCAGTTGAGTACAGTAGCATATAATTTGTGACGTTTTGAACGACTGCAAAATACAAACAAGAAGGATTTGACGTTCAACAATGTTAATGTCCATGGCTTGATCTCGGTGGCTCAGTCGTTTCTTCACCTGTTGGTCGTCTTCCAGTGCTGCTACAAACAGCAGGCGCCATTTAGGTGTTCTGCATGTTTTGCGTTGCCTTGGGGACACCCCTGTGACTTTACACGCTGTACATTGGCTCTTTTAATCCTTTTACGACGTCACACAAACCTCTGCCTTTAAGTTCAGACAGTTTCAGTGTCGATTTTTGGTAATATACGAGTTTAACATTAAGCGCTCACCCCCTCGGTTCAGCTTTCCGGCTGAATGACGTGAACTCGTCCGAATGGAAAAAATGAACGCCACTGATGCCGGGAGATGAGAAACGGATCAAAGTGAGGCCAGAGAGAGTACAAGTTTGGGAAGGAGCGGAGTAGAGAGCGCAGTCCTGCCGGCTTAGGGTCCTTACTGTGAGGCCTGGGAGGCCGCACTCTCGGTTTTGGTGTCCTGGACAGGTGGTGGCGCTTTAGCCCAGGGGCTATTATTGGTGAGCGCCGGCGAGCTCGTGAAGTCATCATCGTCATCGAGGCCGTTCGTAGCATCATATTGTGTGTTCTCCAGCCGTGTGATCAGCCGCTCGTCCTCGTCCCCAAATTCTCCACCCATGAGAGTGGGCTCGCCCACCACCATCACGTCCTGTCGAAGAAAATGTAGTTAGTGCAGTTCAGTAAAATAAATGCTTGACAATATATTCTGTCTAGAGTGCTACAGTGGCTTAGTGGTTAGCACATTTCCTGTCAGCATTGGGGTACCAGGTTCAAATCTCTATCTGGGTAGTTTCCATGTTCTCACAGTGTCCACGTTCTCCGTGTTCTCTGTGGTCCTCTCACAGTCCAAAAATAGATTCAAGGTAAATTGACTGCTCTAAGTTGCCCCTATTTAAAATGCCAACATTAAACATCTGTGTATATGTGTGAGTGAATGTGTGCCCAGCTATAGACTGGTGCCCTGTCCTGGGTGTATCCTCCCAGCGCTCAAAACTTTCTCCCCTGGATGTGCATGGGGAACCCCCCCACGACCCTGGTATAGGATTAGACAGGTATTTGATGAGATGAGATATTCTGTTTAATCTCCTCATCATTCTCAGCTTCATAACTCCTATTACTTTTTATCAGTGTTTGAGGCATTAAACACATGTCTCTATGGCATCACTTCTCCTTTACACTCCTTAATTACAATCATTCATTAAGGTGGGCTTTTGGACTCAAATGCAATATTCACACACTGATTTCTCAATTTACATAGCTAATTAAGTCATTAGCTGAGATGTTACCATGATGTTAAAAAGGCTGCTTTTTGCCAACAAGCCTTGAATTCGCCATCTGTTTTTGAATGGCAACTGTCGCCCTCCACCCAGAGTGTGAAACTGGACGCCAGTATCACACACACACACACACACACACACACACACACATACACACACAGTACTGGAGCTCACAGGTTCCAGCTGGTGTTCTGAATACAAGCCCTAATTGGTATCAAATAAGAAGCGTGTTGAGCATACTCATCTCATTAGATTTAGCTTGTGGCTAAAATTACACAGCGTTACCTTTTTTATACACACTTTTGCCCTTCATGACTTCCTGAAATGGTGAAGAGATAAAGTTAAAGGTAACTAAGATAAATCTTAAAAGTAAACTGAGATATTTCAACCTGGATCATATATTCTTTTTTTAGGGTCAGCTGTGGCATAAAACCCTTCGTGCAGTGATGGTTGAGGGCTTGCTTAATGGCCTGTAGGGGTAACTAAAGAATCACATGGCTCTAACCCTGGCATCCAAATCCAAACCTTATCATTAAGCTACCATTTGCATAAACCTAATTTATTTGTATTACAAATGTAGACTGTAAATGTACATTTACAAAAGATAAATGTATAAAAACACATTTTCTTTTTAAATATGAAACTATATAGGGGCAATATAAAGCAGTCAATTTAATTTGAATCCACGTTTTTGGACAGTGGGAGGAAACAACTCTACACAGAACGCTGATCCCCAGCACTGAGAGGTAGCCCTGATAATCCCTACCCCACTGTGCTGCCCATATAAAAGAATCGTGTCCACAGGACCATTGCACCACTATGCTGCCCACACTGCATGAAAACAGGCAAAATAATTTGGTGATGGGGAGCATAATATTAAACAAAAATCTAACAATACATTGCATTTACATATGTAATAATACTGTGGTTGTGTATAAATAAAAATAAATCCTGGGGTCCTTTCCTTAAATACACCAGTTCCTATTTTCTGCCACCAGGGGGAACTGTTGTAACAGGCTTCGACGGATACCCAGCTCTCAGCCCTCCAGTAAGTGATCACCCGACGGTCTCATTGTCATTGGGCTCACGTAGGAGCCTGCTGCTCAGTGCGCTCCGACTGCACAGACAAACCTGAACAGCCATGCTACATATGTAAGCAGCATGTTCCTCTCCATAGAGCGTGGCACAGCTCCACAAGCTCTCCGCTTTTCTGTTCAAGGAGGAGGAGGGGGTCGAGAGTCCAGTGGCACACACCCACTCAGATATATATGCATGATAATGAATGCTGGCACTGAGCCAGTGACTCACACACCAAGCCTTTTGTGTGTGTGTGTGTGTGTGTGTGTGTGTGTGTGTGGCAGGTTCTATTCACTATAATAAGAAAAATACCAATTTCTGCAATTAAACTTGGTTTTGAATAAAAAAAGGTAGGAAAAATTAGAATATTCTCCTCCTTTATTCAGACATACGGTTTTATTATTATTACTAGACAGAATTTCAAGCAGCACAGTGGAGGCTAAGTTTAATAGTTACTTTTAATTAATCTGCTCTTAACAAGGACTCTGTCATGACATCTTATTAAACAATGACGTGGAGGAGAACACAACTTTAAGAAGTCAGAAACCAAAAAAAGGTGATTGTTAAACATGCATGGCTTTTTGAGCGTAAATATATTGGAATGCTGGAGAAAAATATGCTCGGCCAGCTGCAACTTTATATTAATGTTATCTGCAAGAGAGACTCAGAGATAATGTTCTTAAAGGCAGAATAAAAATAGTATATTGAACTTCAAAATGAACAATAAGGATTTCAGATAGGTATTTAGAGAAGAACTGAAAAGGCTATCACTATGAAGGATACTGGAACTGGGGTGTTGCAGTTTTTAGTTTTCTTTAGGTATTAAAATTCAGCAGAAATAAACTGTGACAAATTTGAAAACAGAGTGGCACGATGGTTTAGTGGAGCGCTGTGAAGTTACCATGATTTAGCCGTATCTGCGTGGGTTTTATTTGAGTTTTCCGGTTTCCTCCCACAGTCCAAAAACATGGATTCAGGGTGAATTGGCTGTGTAAATGAGTGTGTGCTCAACAAATTCATGAAAGATTGTGAACAGGCCTGTAATAACTGTCCTGATCTGTATCTTGTAAATCAATATTTATTCCGTTGTCCCACCATTAAACATTTCTGTATTTTCTGTTAGAATTAGAGTAAAGTATAATAATAATAAATATGTGTATTATTAAATCTTAATAAAATGTTGAAAAATGTTCCACGTGTATCATGATGCAAAACTGAATTGCTACAATATGTGACTCAATACAGTCTAACAAATATGAGCGGAGTTTGAACGAGTTCCAAATCCACTCTAATCTTTTCAGTCAGCATTCACAGATCCGATTGTGGCCTGACTCAGGGGAGCAGCTGTACACTACAAATCCCATCAGCCATTTGCAAACACAAGCAACCCTGTGTCCTTCTATGGCTCCTTGGGCAAAAGCTTTAACAGTTATAGGTTTGTGTGTTTGACCCCTAGATTGAGTGAGGTTTGGTCAAAGGGCTAAAATAAAATGTACCTTAGAAACAATGCTGGTAAACTCACCCCTGTCCCATTACAGTCAGTCAATCAGGTTAAGTTTAATATAAAGATAAAATATGTGACGTACGTGATATGACCTATTACAAATGCTAAAAACCAATAACGTATCAATGTAAATGCAAGAAGACCTTGATGAGATACTCCTCAAGATCCGTCAAGTGGCTTTACAGACTCAAGTGGAACTGTCTGATGTGTGGGAGAACAGATTGAGGATTCTTTATTGAGGATAAGTCCTGTAATAGAAAATTCTATTGCTTAATGAAGACGGCACCCTTGGTGGTGGTGGGAGAGCAGAAGATGGAGTGCTGCAGATGGCAAGATTTGGTTCGTGTGGTAGACCAAATACGAGACAACAGTTCACCTTTTTGGGAACTGGGTATGGTTAAATGTCCAAGAATGGATGGGAGTCAAAGTAGACTTACTTTAACCTCATATTGACAAATATTGTAATTATAATTGTCTGACAGTACTTAAATGACCCGTACAGACCTAGACCTGCACATCAGTAAAGAACTTCCTGATCTATAGTTGACTAACATGGACTGAATTAGCTTGTCAAAGCCCTAGTATTACAATGTATTCGGCATTTTGAAGTAGTTGGTGGCTGTGTTTTGACTCAATGCTGAATATCAGTGTTCTTATCCATAGAAGAAATATGGAACCAAAAAATTGGGAAAATTAGGTCCAGGTAAAAAAAAAACCCGACATTCCCAAACAACCCAAACATATTTTAGTAATTAGCATTTTGCTGTGCATAAAAGTATGTGTATTTATGCAAACTGAAGAGCTCTGATGCTTACAGGTACCTGGCTGCTCAGGTTGAAGCTGTTAGCTGGACTACGTTTCTTGCTGCCTGTGCTGTTGCCAAGGCTGCTGTTAGACGCGCTGCTTGCCGAGTTCTTTCTCTTTCTCCTTTTTGTGGTGGTCTGTCGGGTGGTCTCTACACACACACACAGACACACACGTTTAAAACATCCTCTCTTTGTTTCAAATTCAATTGTAACAAATACACAGTACATTTTGTACAACATTATAATCATGACATTCACTGTGAAAAAACAAAATGTAGATATTTGATTTGTGAGCCAGCATACAGGGCGGCATGGTGGCTTAGTGGTTAGCACGTTCGCCTCTCAGCACTAGGGATTCCCAGTTTGAATCCCAATCTGGGTGGAGTTTCCATGGAGTTCTCCCCGTGTTCGCATAGGTTTCCTCCAGGTTCTCCGGTTTCTCCCACAGTCCAAAAACATGGATGAAGTCAATTGAATTCTCCAAATTGCCCCATGTAGAGTGTGTTTGTGTGCGTGTGTGTGTGTGCCCAGCGATAGATTGGCACCCTGTCCTGTGTGTATCTGCCCAGCGCCCAAAACGTTCTCTCCTGGATGGGCATGGGGAACCCCTCGCGACCCTAATATAGGATAAAGCGGAAGATAATGGATAAATGAATAAATGAATGAATGATCCAGCATACAGAATAGTTTAGAAAAAAAACTTATACCTTTCTTGTGATTTGTGGGGAAAATTTCAGATTTGAAGTTCTGGGGATGTCCCGCTGAAAACCACAGAGCAGGTTCTTAATGTTATTGTACAGGACTTTTCAAAAAAAGTAACAATGGTAGTTGTGTTTTTCTAGTGTTTACTGATTGCACTGATGTGAATAAGGCCCTTTTCTCATAGAGTGCTTAAGGTATATAATTAAAATATTTTTTTGTGATTCTTTAAAATCATTTTCTACATAAGTTTACACTCACTGGTCACTTTATTGGGTACACCTCCTGATTTCCACACATATTGACTATTGCCAAATTAAAGGATGACTAACACACTGTTTGTAATGAATAATCTACTGTTCCTGATTTTACATTACAATTTAAAGTATTAATTGATGTGTCCAAAAAAGTACTGTGCGTGAACACTGATGTGTCTGATCTAAGTATCTCAAAGCAATGCACATTAACACACCACAATATTAGTGTTACTGCAAGGCTGAGAATCACCCACCATCCATATATATGGAGTACAGAGTAAAGAGGCCCAACATAGTATGTAGTGAAACAGATTGTAGAACGACAAAGTGCACCTATATAATTGAAATTGGAAGGTGACTGTATGAAGCATGAGGTGTACCTAATAAAATGGCCAGTGAGTATGCAGTTAACAAATGTATTTTTTCACCGCGTGTGTGTGTAAATTCACAGAAGACTACTGTCATACATTATGAATAAACAATGCAGTGTGTGTGTGTGTGTGTGGATGACGCATTAAAACAGCAGAAAAACAAACTTATCAGTGCGTAAAAGCACCTACCCTTCCTTCCTGCCCCAAACGTATTTCATGGAGTGGCAGGAAAAGAAAGAACAGCGGCTCATACAGGAAACAGCTATTACGGGGGATCTGTGGCATTGTAGTACATGTAAGGGGGGCCAGATGGTTGAGGAAGTAGAACCCACAAATGAACACCAGATTTACTGACAGCTTAAAACAATATTTGCAGGTATACAGGCCAATAAAGAATATGGACATACACAACTTATTCGCACTGCGATTATGACAGAGAAATTAATTAAAATGAATTTCACAATGCCAAATATAGCCTGCTGTTTGGGGATAAAGAGCTGTCTACAGAGCAGTGTGAGGTTCCCTCGCTTTACATATATATATATATATGAAAAGGAAAAAAATATATATTTATATATATTAGAATTAGAAATCAGTATAAAGAAAAAAAAAATATTTCACAATTATGTACATGATATATAAAACACTATAAAGTACAGTAGATTGCACAGCAACAAAACATTTAACTTTGGAAGGAAGCTACAGTGGTTTGTATCTATTGTCTAGCTAAACTGGACATTATTTAACCACTACAGGGGCACACTGACCAGATAACAGCTAATGTCAGCAGTGTTTACCTGGAGGGGCCACCATACGCTGCCATTTCTGAAACAAGCAGGTCTTCAGACAGTCTCTAGGACTGAGGCTGTATGTCTTATGTCGGGACATGAGCTCCTGCATTGGCTCCAGGATAACACACAGCTAAATAAAGACACAACAAGGCAACATCTTGACTAACAGAAATAGTATGGACATGTTACAGTTGAAATGACAATATAAAGCAAAGCACAGCATATTACATAGAATTTCACTCAGAAAAAAATAATTTGTATATCAGCTGGTAAAGCACATGATCGGTGGCACAAACATGTCATTCATTCAAGCCCAAGGAACCCACATTCTGCCACTGCTGCTTCCCCTTGCACTTCCACCTGTCCCGGGGAACAATCCTTGGCCATGTGCCGAGGCAGCGTGGCTATTTGCAGCCTGAATGCGAGGAAACCTGGGGCCTTCCTCAGCCTTCTCGCCTCATCCGTCCCGGCTCCGGAAACAACGTATGAGTGAGGACAGTGATAACCTTTCACACTGGGTTAACAGAACTCCTATGACGTATATCACCCCATATCTGATGTTCAGGTAAATTAAACAACATCTATGACTGTCTAAAGAATCATTTACACTCACTTAATAAAGCACTATATTTAGGACATATATAAACCTAAAAACAAAAATGCCCCAATTCTAAAGTGTCTGAATCCAGCAAATTTCGATCATAAATAATTTTTGAGATGATTTTGCAGGAGGCACAGTGGCTTAGTGGTTAGCACACCTCTCAGCACTAGGGATTCCCGGTTCAAAACCCCATCTGGGTGGAGTTTCCATGTTCTCCCTGTGTCTGCGTGGGTTTCCTCCGGGTTCTCCGGTTTCCTCCCACATTCCAAAGACATGGATCAAGTCAATTGAGTTCTCCAAATTGCCCCATATAGAGTGTGTTTGTGTGTGTGTCTGTGCGTGTGAGTGTGTGCCCAGCGATAGATTGGCGCCCTGTCCTGCGTGTATCTGCCCGAAACGTTCTCCCCCGGATAGGCATGGGCATGGGGAACCCCCCCCCCCCCCCCACCGACCATAAAACAGGATAAAGCGGAAGATAATGAATGAATGAATGAATGAATGAATGAATGAATAATTTTACAGTTTTTGGTTTGGCACATTTTTTATGCTCATTGGTGTACACCACAAGGAACACACTAAAATTTAAATCTATGAAATACTGAACTATAATCTTAACCTCATTAAACAGCTTTGCAATAAACTGCATCCAACAACACAAATGAATTGTAATATATATGAAAATGTATTCAATTTGAGCCAATCAAAAACCTTGAAGACAATCAGCTTGAAAAACGAAATGCCTTTTTAGCATTACTTTTTTTTTTTGCATAACTCAATATGAAAGTCTCTATGGACGGCATGTAATATTTGTTCATTTACTTTGTCAGTGTAAAAAGATGAACTGCCAGATTAGAGAATTTACAAATAGGAGGACAGAAGATCCAGTAACATAAACATTAATAAAACTTTTGCAGGTACAGTGTCTGATTTTGGGGGTAAAGAGATGAACTCAAGGTGTCACTACTGCAGCACAAAAGCATTAAGAGAGTCAAAATTTGAAATAATTCATTGTAAAGCTGCCGTTTCCATTCGCTGCTGCTTTATTCATCAGTGAGATTGAATAAAACATTTTTAAGTTTTTTCTTTTTCTTGCCCTGAAGCTAAAGAAGGCATCAAATCTGAAAACATGGAGTAAATGCAAAACATGCCCATATGGTCAATGATATAGTTTGCATAGTTTCTGGTTAACTTACACACAATCAAGTTAAATAAATTTCAAAACCTAAAGCTTTTTCATTTTGCACATTTAGTCCACCGTCATCTGAACATGCTTCTGGCACAAGCACCAGGTTAGTAAAAAAATATAGGGATGTGAAAGTGAAAGCAGGAGAACCTTGTACTCACAACGCCATGCCTCAACAGGGAACGCTCATTAATGTTATGCTAATTTTCTCCATCCAATTAATTTTCTCTTCCAATCTTGCTTTCTCTATTTTGCAAATCGGAGCTGCCAATCAAGTAGAGAATGAAGGAATAAACACAGAGGAGCCCGAGAGTTCAAGCAACTGTATGGCTGATGGTGTGTACCAGGGTATGTCACACACATTACAGTTTGTTATATCTTCTATATTTAGTAGATCATTATAGATCTGGAGGATTAAGGGGGTTGCATTAAAGCAGCTGCCTCCTAATATACCAGTATGCAGCACTACTGACTCACCCTGAGGTAGTTGAGCGTGAAGTTGGTCAGCCCCATTCGGGTGATGTTTTTTGAGAGCTGCTCCAGAACCTGAGGGTCTTGAGACTGTAACAAAAAGACAAAAAGCAACATTCATAAATATGTTTACATATTTATTTAGTAGGAATAACATTATAATTTAGTAAATCTCATGTTGGTCTTTGTAGTAAATCTCATGATGGTCTTTGTAGTTCTACAGTATATACTGTGTACAGCCCCTTTACTTTGTTCTCTAATGGTCAGGATCCCAATAGACTTAAATCACTGAAAATACTTCAAACCACTGCACTAAAATTATTAACCAATAGAAACTATGCTTTGTCGTGAGAAAGTGACCCTGGTGAAGGGTAAAAGTAGGATTAATACAGTGTGTGTATGAAAAAAAGATGATGTAAAGCCCATCTTTCTTGGCCAGCAAGTGTATATGTAGTGCCATGTACATGAGGTTTACTGTTCAAGAGTTTTCAATTACCCCTGTACCGTCTTTGTGGACTGGATCAGTTTGAATGAGACTCTAAAGTTATAAAATCATGTCAACTCTGCACCAGCTTTTACTAAATGAGTAAATAGCAGAACTCTGGGTTAGGGCTGGGAAGCAAGTGAGGAAATCACATGTCTGTAGCTGTTCAACCATTTGTGGGAATTTCATATTTGACTAATATAAAAAAAGAGTCCCCAGCCAATGGCAAATCTGCTTTATTTCTTTAGTTTCATGTCAGATTTCAAGAGCAGTAAAAACTAAGCCGACAGTTCAAGCCAGAAGGCCGGAATGGGAGCGAGGCCAATGCTTCAATTACTCTGAATATGTATTTGATTCAGGGTTCAGGGCATTGTATGTGGAGTGCACTCAGACTGCTAATAAATATTGATGGAGACGGTTGAAAATTTGAATTTTGCTCAAGCCCAGGGGATTACCTCAGAAAATAATAATGCCAGAGCTACCACTGCATTGCATGTAACTAAGGAGGAACCCATGGAGATACAGAGCAATGTGGAGAATTAAGAGCGTGCGTGTCAACTGTGTTATTGTGCAAATCCTCTTTCACACACACACACACTTTTACCACGGAATTTATCTGTAATTTTCTAGGTACACCAAGTGTTGTCATGTGGACTAACAGAATTTATCAGGTCAAGCTTTAGTGTAATCCCTGTAACTTGGGTTGTTTCACATGGGAATAAAAGCTGATGCATTAGTGGGTCAGTTGTCTCCTAAGATGGGTGATATCAGCATAATTAATAAAAACAGGAAACTACATTTTATTAAACATATGACAAAAACTAAAGAAAATATATATAAAACCTGAATATCTGATGTCTCCTGTCATTTACTTTGTATAATTTTAACGCTACAGCATGTATCTTTTGAGAATGCCTTACTACAAGTATCTCATATGAGAAACATTCTAAATTGATAAAATGAACAATTTGGTTACTGTGCTTATACACAGAGGTATTTATCCTCCACATTTACCCCTTTGTGCAGTGAAACACACTGAATGAAGTGAAAACACTTGGGGATAGGTGCCAAGCTCAAGGACACATAAGCCATAGCACTTGGTGGGACTAGGAATCAAACCGGATGGTTCATTGCAAGGATGGCTCCTTAAGCCTACTACTGCCTAATAAGCCTATATCATATTTGTTGTTGTATATGTATTAATGAGTAAACACACAATTCCCTATATATATATATATATATATATATATATATATATATATATATATATATATATATATATATATATATGAGATCAAACCTAAAGCAAAGCAATACAAGTGATCACACTCTCAATACACAATCTTTCTAAATCCTCCAGATTCCTTTTTCCACTTATGGATTCTCCTTTTCAATTTACTCCTCACTTCTCAGATTTCCAGTGGGTATCAAGTCAGGGGATTGTAATGGCAAATGCTTGATTCTGTAAAGTTTTTTGTGTGGGTTTGGACATGTGCTTCAGATCCAAGTCCCACTGGAATATTCAGCCATAACCCACTTGTAGCTTCCCGGCAGAAAAAGACAGATTGTATTTAAAATCTCTTAAAAAGAAGTCCTGATAGCTTGTTCTCAAGTTTACAAAGTCCTTAGAGGAAAAACAGCCCGACACCATCACTAAACCAGTCCGATGATTGTCTGCCAAGCCAACCCATTATTTTGTCTCATCCAACTTATAGAACCTGGTTCCAAAGTTTTCAGGGCAGTTTTGAAAGAAAGACTTTTTCTCTGGTTCAGCGTGTTAGAACATTAAAGTCCTCTCCACAAATACTGGCCACAATAAACACACTCAAATCAGCCAGTACAAATAATTTTTATGTCTTATTCTCTTATTTTTTATTCAGAATTTTGACAAACATAAGAATTATTATTAAAAAAAGAAAAACTGAATGTACTACAGCATTCATGAATTCATGAATGTATAGCTCTATTCAGTTTAGTATTTTCAGCAGTCTTCCTTTTGCTACGATAACAGTGCTGAGAGTGATGTGTTTCATAAGGATGGATACATAATAGGGAATTTAAAATCATTTCTCCATAATTATATTCCATAGAATTTTAGCAGATTCACCAGATTTTAAGCTCTACACTTTTTTGAATACTCATCTTAAACAGATTTTACAAACTTCAGGTCAGATGCCTGACATTGCAATGATAAAACCATTTCCCTGTGATTCACAGTAACATCATTAAAAATCAACTTCTATTTTTATTAAATAATGCTTAGATACTTTTCCGTCTGTCGGAAATGTAGGAGACGCGATTCTAGATTAAGAGACTTCTGACCTTAAGAACTTACTTATGCCTGCAGTGGTCTAACTGTTTCAAATTTTTTTCCCACTCGAACCACTCACTCTCACCACATGTGAGGTCAATATAGATATTTGCCTTCTTCCGAGCAGATTCCTAAGAGCCCTAGTTGTGTTTTTTTTATTATTATTAAAACCAATGTTGTGCCAATAACATAGTGGTGTGAGAAACATACAACCAAAAACTAGTCAATTTATAATTTTTTTTAAGTATTACTTGTAATGAATACATCTTTCAATCCATGTCTATTTTATCACTTCCACTCATTATATAGATGCACTTTGTAGTTCTATAATTACAGACTATAGTACATCTGTTTCTCTACATAATTTATTAGTCCCTTTACTCTGTTCTTTAATGTTTAGACCCCACACAGGACCACCACAGAGTTGGTATTATTTGTGTGGTGAATGATTCCCAGTGCTGTTTCTGATGTGGTGTTAATGTGGTTGGTGTGTGTTGTGCTGGTGGATCAGACACAGCAGCGACACTGCTGGACAGAAAATAATCCAACAGCATCCTAATTACACTGATAAAGTATTAGTGAACTGTGTAACCAATCACACTAGCACAATATACACAAGCACACCATCACCACATCAGTGACACTTCCGTGCTGAGTATCATCCTCCACCCAATATGCTATATGCTAAGTGGAACCGATGAAATTGACAGTAAGTTAGAAAGACTGTTATTTCACATCACTACTAATGCAAACAAATGAATGTCTTGGATTAATTGGGATTTTATGTTGGTACTGTACACAGTGCAGAAAGGTTAGCTATTAGAATGCTGTAAATTAGCCCTTCTAAAGTTCAGCTAATACATGCTAATTCATGACAGACTTTATTTAGCTGTTCTGACAAGTAAAATTTAAGCTATTTATTCACCACCCCTTGCTTATATTTAATTATCATAATTAGAGTTGATCAATATCCACACTTCTGCTACTGATAGCAGCATAAGCATTAGCCTCAACAATAACTATTTGCTTTGCAAGATGGTCTTATTTGTTTGGTAAAATTACAAATGACAAGTTTGTACTCGAATAAAATATCCTTATTCTTCTGTTAACACTGATTAAATTTTATTAGTTTTGTTAATGCTAACTAAAACAAAAACAAAATAAATTAAAATCAGACAAGATTTTATATATTAAATATATTAAAACTAATATTTAAATTCTGGCAGCTTAGCAACATAAATGAGTTTTTAAACCATTTTGTGTTTCTCATGAACAAGTGTAGCTTTACTTAGACCTATTCACCTAGTGTGCATTAAATTTGTGTGTGTGTGTGTGTGTGTGTGTGTGTGTGTGTGTAAAAACGATCAAATACACTGCAGTAACGTTCACAACGCCTTTCTCCTGCAGAGAACACCCCCTCCCCCCTTTCTCCCAGCTCTCTCTGCCTAAGATCTCCCTCTCCCTCGCCCTCTCTTTCAGTTTGGATGGTATACCCAGAGGGCCCAATTTAAGAGTATGTGAATTTCACATGAACACAGCGGGTCGGTAGCGGCAGAAAACTTTTTTTTTTTTTTTTTTTTTACTTTTGCCTAGCCCAAAATCTACAGGGGTAGCAGCGAAAAAATGGAAAGATGGAAAAAGTAAAAAAAAAACACCTGCCTGCTGTAAAAACCTGCAAAGCTAGCATGAATAGCAATGAAAGACAGAAAGCTATTGCTAGTTTCTTTGGGATGGAAAGCAGGCTAGCGGTTAGCCGGGTTCGTTACACTGCAGAATTAAGCAGATTACTCATTTGACCTTGTTATTATTCCACTTTGCTTTGCCTCAGAAGGGGCTGTCTTTCATCTCCGGCCGCCTTTGATGTCTCTAATGAAATTGTTTTTTTTTTTTTTTAAATCGCCCCAGAAGGAATACACTTTTCACACTTTGACAAGAAAATTCTTGCAGCTAGTAAAAATGAGCAGGAAAGCTGCAGCCATACTGCGTTATAGAAAGAAATGCAGTCTGTCTCATGGTACTATATGTTCTCTGTGCTGTGCTGGAGGGCATTATGGCTCAACTAAACAAAAGACCTATCTCAGTTAGGACTGTATTACAAACCAGAGAAATAAAGTTGGTCTTGTAACTGTAATGTGCATTTTGTGATTCAATTCACTACATTCGTGCCAGTCCATGTTACTGTAGGTTGTCTCCCTGACTTATCATTACCTCGGTTGCCATAATAAAAACTGCCGTTCACCGATGATTATTCCTTTATTGAGCAAACATAAAGTAAAGTAAGGTAGTATACCATGACATCAGACTCACGTGCATGGCAAGGACACTGCGTGGAATTAGTTCACGGTACTGTCTTATGGTAAAGTGCCACGTCTTGATCCGCATCAGATCATCAAAGGCAAACTCCAGGATCAGACGCCCCTCTGTACAAACCTGCAAAGTCATGAAGAAACACATTAATGCGCAATAGTTATAATGCAAAAAACAAAGTCATATTTAAATATTTATTATATGATTTATTATATGATTATATGACATTATATGATGTCTAGGGCGGCACGGTGGCTTAGTGGTTAGCACGTTCGCCTCTCAGCGCTAGGGATTCCC